>JAWHQI010000528.1:600000-896494 GCA_033032865.1 Dactylorhiza incarnata | reverse complement strand
CTGTGATTCCACAACTCCATAGAGTTGTCTTTAGCTGCATTCGCACTCGGACTACAAATCTTGGACTTTGTTTGGTACAGACTACAACACTTCTTACCGTTGTCCACCACCAAAGAACCCTTTACCAGACTCCAGGCACCTCACCTTCAATGTTAGTAAAGCCTCTATCATCAACTCTACCCAAAAAAAGAGATTCATCATTAAATCAGGAATAAGCCAGACATCCTTAAGGATAACCTTCTCCAGATCATTCTCCAGGTAAACATCTCCACTGCCAACAATCTTCGACACACCGACATTCATCATTCGAATGGTGCCAATATCTCCTGCAAAGTTAGAGTAGAAGTAATATTTGAGAGGTGTGCAGTGATAGGATGCTCCACCATCTATAATCAAGTCTGTGTCTACACACTCCTGGCATGCAGGGCCACTGCAATGTAAGCATAATGACTCATCTTCAACAATAAAGGTTGCACCTACACTCTCACTGGGTTCTCCCGTCTCCTTTACCTTCCCCTTCTGATCTCTCTGTAGCTTGAAATAGTCCTTCTTGAAATTAGCATTCTTCTTACAGTAGTAGCACTCGATCTCCTTCTTGGACATGGTCTTGGACTTGGTCTTGGACTTACTTCTGGAGTTGGCTCTTTGCTTGCCTCCTTCTTCATTGACCTTCCCCTTCCCTCCATGAGAAGAGCGTTAGATGTAGAAGCTCCAGAGTCATTCCTTCTTAGTTCTTCATTCAGAAGACATCTCGTCACCATCTCCATTGACACAACACCATCTGGTGCTGAATTACTCAGTGACACCACAAGAGTCTCCCAACTCTCTGAAAAAGAACTCAGAACCATCAGAGCATGCAACTAATCTCCAAGAGTGATCTTTATAGATTTCAACTGATTTATTATACTATGGGCAAGGTTCAGATGCTCCGTCATCTGAGATCCCTCCTTGTACTTCAAGTTAACAAGCTTTCTAATCAAGAAATTCGTGTTCCACATTGTCTTCCGCTCGTACATCGCTTCTATCTTCTTCCATGAAGCCTATGTCGATGACTTAGTGGAAACATGATGAAAGACAGAATGATCTAGCCATTGTCGAATGAATCTCACTGCCTTCCGATCCATTTTCTTCCGCTCTGCATTATCCAACATGGTAGCCAGCCTCCCTAACAACGTAGTATATAGATCCTTGCAATACATGAGATTCTTCATACGAGGCTTCCAAATACTCCAATTCTTCCCATTCATACTGACCATTCTCGTTGCTGGCTCCATCTTCTACAATAGCTTGACGGTCTGAGACGAACATATCTCTGATACCACTTGTTGGGAATTGACCCAATGTTATCTGGGCACACAAGCAAGAAGAATAATGCAACAAAACAGAATCAATCACTAGAGAACACCAAATATGCGTGGAAAACCCACTCTAAAATAATTAGAGAAAAACAATGGGGTGGGGTATACAAAAACCACTATAATAAAAAATGAATATAAGAATGCGAACTACGTTTGCCCAACCTAGAACCCACTAGATTCGACAGACCGAATCACTCCTCACAAACCCATAGTGAACAGAAAAACTCTTCAAAGGAGAAGTCACCACCACTTCTCTTCAACACGACAACGAAGACGAAGACGAAACTTCTCCAAGGTGGGATGTAGCACCGGGTTGTGAAACCTCTGTTCTTCCTCCTGAAGAAGTTGGCAAGCGTCTTCTTCTGATTTGCAAAATGACGCCTCTCAAATTAGAGATTAGGCCCTCACCTTAGGTCTAAACTATCTCTCCCTATAAATAGGGCTTGACAATCCACTTAAACCAAACATTAGCAGCCATTAGATTAGATAAACAAGATCCAACGGCCCAAAAGCACGAGATTAAACAATCCAGAAAGCGTCTTGTTGATATCGGGACCCAGCCACGCGCGATATCTGACAGCAGTCTCGATGACATGGAGCGCGCATCTCGCCGATATAATCCAGCGTCAAGCTCGATATGCAGACACAATCTGGACGATATTCATGAGTCGTCTCGCCGATATCGAGACCTTGTAGTCGACACACTCCGACATCTAGTCGACAGGTCATCTTTAAGTCGACATTTCCTGTAGCTTCTTGTCGACATTCAGCAGAAACTCCAAACCTGGTCTGATTTTTCTTTCGAGTCATCACGACTCGTCTTTAGGAGCTACAACAGTTTGGGTGATGCTTTAGGGTGATATGTGGGTGCTACATGCTCAGAAAATTAGAGTATTAAATTGTATTTATAATCATTAGATAGAGGGACACAATGCGCGATTATTAAATACAAGTGGTCAAGATGATTGATTTGTAGCGGGCCAACCTTCCATGGCTCGGGAATGATGAATTAAGTTTATTGATTCATGTGCATGGGTTAATGTAGTGATATGTATTCAAGTTAGGCTGAGTTCAAAGTTGTGTTGCCTAATAAACTAATGCCTTAAGGAGGGGATGTGGTAATGGTTCAAGCGTTTGTGCTCAGTGTGATCACTAAAATTTTGAATCAAGGTGATCAATGTGTTATGTTTGTTCAAATTTTATAAAAAAGGTAATGAATTATTTTTGTATTCCCTAGATTTTATATCAAAAAATGGTGGATATAGTTTAGTACACAAATATAATAAGACGTCACTGTACAAAGTAGTAGCGTAAAGTGGCAAAGGAATCATTTGTTTTTGCAACAAAAAAACCAGGAGAAAGATTTATCATTACGTAACTATAGCCCAAAAAAGATGCGTTGGTTCCTATTCGTGGCAGAGGAGCTATAAGGAAGGCTTCTCGTCACCCGGTCTCTATTCGGTTAAGTATAAATCATGATGCCATGAAATTGTCAATGCTGCTGGACCGCTGGTGACATGAAAATCATAATTCGGTTTGTTGTCTTCCTTTACCAATATCTTAATTTCAAAGTACATATGAAAACCATAATGCATAAGCTTCGTCATGTTGAATATTTTTTCTACTTTTGCATGTATGATGCAGATTTTTGTTCGAAAATATCTGAGGTGTCCTTATCTCATTTTTAGGATATTTTTGGGCGAAAATCAGTCTCATACATGCAAAATTAGAAAAAATGTTAAACATAAAAATAGTAGGTCTCGTCGAGCAACACAATTTTCATATATTGTATGTCAATTTTGATGCCAAATTTAACTATTCACACATTCACAAGGATATAAGCATTCTCACCTATTACAGTCTCTCTCTCTATATCTATCTATCTATATATATATATCTCTCTCTCTCTCTCTCTCTTTTATTTATATCTATATATATATATATATCTATATATATATTTATAGATATATATAGTATAGATATATATAGTATAGATATATATATATATAGATATATATAAATAGATATATATATATATAGATATATATATATATATATTTATTTATATATATATATATATATTTATATAGATATAGATATATATAGATATAGATATATATATGTTGTTATACATTCATAAAGGCCTTTTAGTGCGTTTAGAGAAAACTTCACTAAAGGAAAGTGGGGTCAATGGTCAACGCATGATCGCCCGAGTTGAAGAAACCGAACCCGTCATTTCCGCCGCCAACCGCCAATTCGAGAGCACGCATGAAACGCACAGAGTACGCCGCCATAGCCGAACCCCACTACTGGCTGTGATTAGCCCGCACCTCCCATAATGGGGGGTATGGCCAAACCGCACCCCTTGTGGGGTGCGGCCAAGTCGCACCCCCTTGGGGTGCGGCCCAACCGCACCCCATGTGGGGGTGCGGCCCCGCTGCACCCCCTTGGGGTGCGGCCCAACCGCACCCCCTCGGGTGCGGCCCTGTCGCACCCCCTTGGGGTGCGGCCACGCCAAGCTGCACCCCCTCGGGTGCGTCCCGGACGCACCCACTTGGGGTGCGGCCAGGCCAAGCCACACCGCCCTCGGGTGCGGCCGCACTGTGCCCCCTTTAGGGTGCGACCGAGCCACTCTCCCTCGTAACGGGGTTAGGGCAAATCCCCCTCTTCTGACTCGCCGCCCGCTCTTCGGGTTCCGGATTCCGCATAGAACGCCTTCTAGCACACTCAGAACGCTCTCGTGTTCGTTGCGCATTCAGAGCTCCCCGCGCGCTCAGAATGCCTCTCTGTTCACTCAGAACGCTCTCGTGTTCGTTGCGCGCTCATTGCACGCTCAGAACGCCTCTCCGTTCGCTCAGAACGCTCTCGTGTTCGCTGCGCGCTCAGAGCGCTCCCGCGCTTGTTGCGCGCTCAGAACGCCTCTCCATTCGCTCAGAACGCTCTCGTGTTCGTTGCGCGCTCAGAGCTCCCGCGCTCGTTGCGCGCTCAGAATGCCTCTCTGTTCGCTCAGAATGCTCTCATGTTCGTTGCGCGCTCAGAGCTCTCCCGCGCTCGTTGCGCGCTCTCAGAACGCCTCTCCGTTCACTCAGAACACTCTCGTGTTCGTTGCGCGCTCAGATCTCCCGCGCTCATTACGCGCTCAGAACGCATCTCCGTTCGCTCAGAACGCTCTCGTGTTCGTTGCGCGCTCAGAACGCATCTCCGTTCGCTCAGAACGCTCTCGTGTTTTTTGGAGTAGTTTAGTTGCTCTCTGAGAAGTTTTGTGCTAGGATTGCATGGTAGATATTTTGAAGTATAAAATAACTTGCACTACTATTTCATAGTATCCTTTAAAGCGAATATCACCTTATTTTAAAGGTTATAAAAAGTTGTTTTCATATTATACTAAACCTAGAGGTCTGCATATCATGTATTATTATGGGATTATCAAGCTCATATAAGGTACTAAGTGAATAAAACCTAGTATTTTCGGATGCGTATTTTTACTTACACTGTTACCCGTGGACTAGTCAATCCACTGAATCGAGGGACACGGATAATAAATTTAATTTAAATCATGTTTTTTTTTAACTTTAACTCATGGATTTTTCATGGTAAATAATGGGAGTAGGATTTGCCTAAGCGCCTGCAGTTGTCCCTCGCACGTCGTGGCCGAATTTTCTCAACTTGGATTTGGCTCAATTGAGCCCGATGTCTCTCCTAATCGATCTAGGATACTAGCACAAGAGGAGAGGAGGGGAAGTGGACCTTGAGGCGAGCTTGGCGGCAGGTTTGGTGGTGGTGCACCATTGCCGGCGAGCTCCAAGCTTTTCCGTGCCGATTCCTTGATTCTCCACCAAAACTAGTGATCTAAGAGTTGATTTCGACTGACAAGATGATTTTGGAGGTGATGAATTGGTCAGAAGTGAGAATGGGGGTTGTATAGAGGGAATTTTAGGTGGGGAAATTCGGCCATGGCCATTAATGGCTGCCCTTTGATGGTTGGGCTTCTCCCTTGATGGTGGCTGGCTGGAATTGTTGGGAATTCATTCCCCATGCATTTGGGGACATGAATGGAGGCTGTGGGAGATGAATGGGGTGGCCCATGGCCTCCCACCATTAACTCGATCTCCTCTCTTTTCCTCTTTCTCTCTCTTTGTTAAGGGGGGAAACTCCCATTTTCTCTCTCCTAGTCACCCCTCCAGAAATTGTTTGGCATTCCAATTAATTTCAGCCTCATGAGGCTATTGGACCACTTCAATTGGGCCTAGCCTAAGTGGATTGAGCTTGGTTTAGCCTTTTCCCCTCTTTTTGGGCAAGGTTGACCAAGTGTTTACTTGATGTGTTGACTTGGTCAACTGATGGGTTGACTGGTCCAAGTGGTGTGTCTTGAGTCCCTTGACACCACCGAAAGTTGGTTGAGTCATGGTGGTGCCCCCAATTGGGCCAATTTATCCAAAGGGTGTAGGTTTGACCTAAATTGGCCTTGGTTTGACTTTGATCAAATTGGTCAAATAGGTGGCCTTATGATTGATTCCCTAAGATTAAGGGTAGAGTCAATTTGACCATGTAAAGCCTAATTGAGCCAATTAGGGCTGAATTGACCTATGAATATTTGGGGTGCTCCTAGCAATTTACCTAGGTTCAACCTTGCCCAGGGTCATCCAATGACCCCTAGTCACTGCCAAAGTCCTAACCTTAGCACAAGGGGGTCTAGTAGGAACAAGGATGTTACAGAACACTCCCGTGTTTATGGCGCACTCAAAATGCTCCCGTGTTCGTCGCGCGCTTAGAGCGCTCCCGTGTTCGTTGCGCATTCAGAACTCTTCCGCGCACACTCAAAACGCTTCCACATTCCCGCGCGCGCAGTTAACCTTTCATAATTTCTCAGATTACTTGTATCGTGCGTCGCCTTCATCACCTTCAACGAAGCTGCCCGACCTTCCCGGGGGAAGTGGTCATTTACAAAAAAATGGCGATCTGTGTGCTCCAATAGCAAACATGATTCGTCCGTCAGGTGGTTACGGTGGTTACGATGGCAAAATTATCAGACTACCTCCGACCAAAGCTAGAAAATGAGCCCAGGGTCTTCATTTCAAGACAGCTTGGCTTCTACGCCCGAGAGAGCTCTGTTGAAGATTTTGAAAGAAATCGTTGTCTACCTAAATCACCTAGAGGGGGGTGAATAGGTGATCTCTACTGCGATTGCGGAATAAAAAATTTTGCACAAACACAACAAAAAATCACAGCACAAAGACACAAGATTTATAGAGGTTCCCCAAGGGTGGGTACTCCTCTCTCCCGCTCCGCCTATCTAGCACTTCGGCTAGCGTTGGCAACTTCACCAAAACTCGGATTTATCAACAAATCCTACACTCAGAGACAACGACTCCTACAAACTCGGAGAACAACCTCTCCTACAAACTCAGAGTAAACAACTCCTACAACTCAGAGTAAACAACTCCTACAATATAACTTGGAGTAAAAACTCCTACAGAAATTAAATAAAGTTTGAAATGAAACTTCTCTTGAATCTCAATAGAGATTAACTTCAGATCTGGAAGACTGAATCTTCTTCTTCCTTTAGAGTGGAAGCTTGGATCTTCAGGATTAGGAAGAATGAAGAATCGGCAAACCTGATCTGAGTAGGCCCTTTGATTAATTGGAAAAGATCTTCAATAGAGAGCAGCAACTAGATCAAAGGCCTTCTTATCTGAGAAATCATTAGCAACTCTGAAGAACGAAACTTGAGAGGCGCAGAAGTTAGATCTCAGAAACTTTTCCAGCGAGCGAGGAAGAAGACGGCGATCTTCTCCTTTTTCAATCGGGTTCTATCTGCTTCTTGCCCTAAAATAAGAGATTATTTATAGGAAGGCCTCCAATGGCTCGGGCGACAAACAAGGAGGGGTCGCCACGTGTACTGTACATGTCGGCCAACCCTAAATTTCAAAAACGAAACATAAATTTGAAATTCGTCTGTCCGTCATTCGTCGAGACTTCACGTGAACATTCGACGAATTGACTTAGCTATTGAAAATACTGATCAAGGCTTGAGAACTGTCTTCTGTTTTCATTCGTCGGAATTCGTCGGGAGTTCTCGACAACATTCGACGAATTGACATAGCCGCACAATTTCCTTCACAAGGCTGCCTTTTTGACTTCTGTCTGCGTTCGTCGATATTTGTCGGGAGTTCACGTGAACATTCGACGAATAGACTTAGCCGCACAAATTTCTTCTACAAACTAGAAATTTAGCTTCTGTCTGGATTCGTCGAGATTCATCGGAACTTCACGAGACATCTCGACGAATTGACTCAGCAAAAATTTCTTTTCCTCTGAAAACCTGCTCCACTCCTCAAACTTGAAAACCTTCAGTTATGAGTATATAAAGTACACCCCAATAGAGAGATTACACATGGACCAACACTTTGTTCTACACAATGAGGGATTACACTGACTAGAACTTTGTTTGGTGATCCATTGCAACCTGACTTTGGTGTGCACTTAGCATTAAGATCTGTCAATACACATCTAAAAAGAAATCATCAAATACATCCTCAATTCAATTTAGTTCACTAGGGGACATCTTCAAATCTTGGTAATTGTAGATACAATACCCAACAATATCCCCCTATTTGAAGATGGCATAACCCTATGCACTAAGTTGAATTGTACAGAAATATAATGAATAAGAAGAGCACTAACAGGCAGTAATATTTAAGGAAAAACTCAATGTTTATCTTAACACAAAAATATATATATATATATATAAACAAAGAAAACAACATGATTCCAGAACAGCTCAGCTCATGCTTGATCCTTGCCTTTCTGCTTTCCAAAAATTCATCCCACTACTTCAGCTCTCTTTTTCTGTTCAGATTCCATTCTTTCAAAAAATGCCTTTGGCTTGGGCCAATATTTATCAGGAGCAGTTTCTTTGGTTCCCCCAGTCTTGAAGTGAATCCTTCTTTCAAATGTCCTTTTCATGAACTTACTCCATTCAAATCATTCACTTTACCATCCAAAACATTTACTTTACTAGCACTCTCCTCCTCTATCTTAGACACCATACTTTCCTCCCCCTTTATGACATCTTCATGTAGGAGGGCATAGAGTTTGGCCAGTTGCCTTTCAACTTGATCATCCAGAAAATTAATCCCTTGATCATTTTTTAATTTGCCCATTTCATGCTTTATTTCAGTCATTTCTTGCCTCAAAGAACTGTCAACAGTTGGAAACTCCCCCTCAACATGTTCACCTCTTCCCTGATCAGGAGCTGGACTAGGTCCACTTCCCCTTGAGGATTGGAATCACGTGTTTTCAATATTTATATATAAAAAATGGGCGCGTACCTGATTTCACGGATGGCTCTTCGGATCCAATAAATTGTATTTAATAAAAAGATTTCACGGGAGACGTGTCCGAGAAGAGAAATATTTTGACATGTGAAATCCCGTGAAACTTCATGAAATTTTCTGATTTATCCAGTGAAATCCCGTGCCATTTCGTAAAATTTCAACAGTCCTGTCTTCAAGATTCCTTGTTAAGCATTCCAAGTTCCATTTTGAAGAAATTGAACTTGGTCTCGTCCAGAGGCTTCGTAAAAATATCTGCAATTTGCTTGTCAGTATTAACATATAACAAATTTATATCCTTACTCTCAACATGTTCCCGGATGAAGTGGTAGCGAAGCTCGATGTGCTTTGTTCTGCTGTGAGAGACTGGATTATTTGCTATGGCAATAGCACTTGAAGAGTCACGGAACATGGGAATTTCTGTGAGCTTTAAGTTATAGTCCTCAAACTGATTCTTTATCCACAAGAGTTGTGCACAGCAACTGCCGGCAGAGATATACTCTGATTCAGCAGTTGATATTGCAACACAATTTTGCTTCTTGCTACTCCATGAAACAAGCATTCTTCCCAAGAATTGGCAAGTTCCTGAAGTACTCTTTCTATCATCTTTGCTACCTGCAAAATCAGCATCTGAAAAACCAATTAGTTCAAATGTCTTTGCTTCTCGGGTACCATAAGCCGAGATTTTGGTGTACCCTTAAGGTATCTCAAAATCCTCTTTACAGCGGCATAATGAGATTCCTTACAGTTCACCTGATACCTGGCACAAACACATGTTGAAAACATTATATCAGGCCTGCTAGCAGTAAGGTAGAGCAAGGACCCAATTATGCTTCTGTACTTGGTTTCATCAAAAGGTTTCCCTTTCTCATCCTTGTCTAGAGACATGCTTGAGCCCATTGGAGTCCTCATAGAGGTTGCACTCTCCATTCCAAATTTCTTAAGGAGCTCTTTGGTGAACTTCGTCTGAGAGATGAAAATTCCATCTTCAGATTGGTGCACCTGGAGTCCTAAGAAATATTTCAGCTCTCCCATACTGCTCATTTCAAACTTAACTTGCATCAAGTTAGAAAACTTTTTGCAAAGTTTGTCATCTGTAGAGCCAAAAATAATATCATCGACATAGATTTGCATAAGCAAAATCTCGTCTTTCACTTCCCTAAGAAACAATGTCTTATCTATTGTTCCTCTTGTAAATTTGTTCTCAAGAAGGAACCTAGACAATGTCTCATACCAGGCTCGGGGTGCCTATTTGAGACCATACAAAGCTTTTTGTACATAATATACATGATCAGGAAAGTTAGGATCTGCAAAACCTGGAGGCTGAGCTACATATACTTCCTCTTTAAGGTCTCCATTCAGGAAGGCTGACTTCACATCCATCTGGAAAACCTTAAAGCCCTTATATGCAGCATAGGCCAGAAATAATCTGATGGCTTCAAGTCTTGCTACTGGTGCAAAGGTCTGATCAAAATCAATCCCTTCTTCTTGCATGTATCCTTGTGCAACCAGTCTTGCTTTGTTCTTTGTAATGATGCCCTTTTCATCAAGCTTGTTCCGGTAGACCCATTTGGTTCCAATCACATTTTGTCCTTTGGGTCTTGGTACTAACTCCCAAACTTTACATCTCTTGAATTGGTTGAGCTCTTCTTGCATAGCAAGGATCCAAGATGGATCGGTGTTTGCTTCTTCAAACATCTTCGGCTCAATCTGTGAAAGAAAACTTAAATGTAAAACTTCGTTAATTGTACCTCTTCTCGTTAGAACTCTTCTTGAAGGATCTCTGATAATCTGATCAGCTAGATGATCTCTTGAATATCTGACTCCCAAGTTACTTGCATTTTCAGGAGCAACTTGAGGTTCAGCCACCTCTGGAACATCTTCTTCTTCATGAACTTCTTGTTCATCTTCAGAGTGATCTGAGATCTCTTCTGCCAACTTTGGTGCATCATCTGTGGTATTTACTCCATCTTTCATAGTGAGTTCCTTTAGCTTTTCACCTGCATCTTCAATGAACACACTAGACGAGTTGCTATACAACAGGCTCGTCTCATCAAATACAACATGGACTGTTTCTTCTACCACAAGAGTTTTCTTATTAAAATTCCTATATGCCTTACTATGGCTATTATATCCTATGAAAATACCTTCAAAACATTTTTCACTAAACTTGGTTGTAAGATGTTTTCCATTGTTAAGTACATAGCATTTACTGCCAAAAATTCTAAAATATGAAATCTTTGGTTTTCTGCCCTTTAGAATCTCATATGGGGTCTTACGATGGTTCTTATTGATGAGTTCTCTGTTTTGCACATGGCAAGCTGTGTTGATAGCTTCTGCCCAGAAGTATTCTGGAAGAGCAGAATCACTCAACATAGACCTGCCAGCTTCTATGAGGGTTCTATTCTTTCTCTCGGCTACTCCATTTTGCTGTGGAGTACATGGAGAGGAAAACTCATGGGAGATACCTTGACTTTCACAAAACTCTGTCATGGCCCCAGACTGAAATTCTGTTCCATGGTCACTTCTGATTTTGACCACTAAACAGACAAGTTCATTCTAAATAAGCTTGGCAAATGTAGTGAATATGCCAAAGGTTTCTGACTTATGTTTTAGAAAGAACACCCATGCAAACCGAGAATAGTCATCAACAATAACCAAGGTGTAAGCTTTCCCACCTAAGCTTCTAACTGACATTGGACCAAATAAATCCATATGCAGCAGATGAAGATATCTGGTAGAATTATTGCCAATTATGCTCTTAAAACTAGCCTTTGTTTGCTTACCCATTTGGCAAGCATGGCAAGGGCTTTCTTTAATGCATTTAACTTTGGGGGCATCCCTTACCAAGTTGTGAGAAAATAACATAGATATAGTTTTGAAATTAATATGTGCTAGTCTCTTGTGTCATTGGTCACAAAGAGATGCACTATCTTTGGCAACAAAACACACTGGGGTAGAAGACTGTAAACATATAAAATCCAAACAGTATATACCACTACTCCTAGAGCCTGTTAAAATAGTTTCCGCAGACACGAACATCTTTATCAGGCATCTATCTCTAAAGAACTCAACGGTATAGCCTTTGTCACACAGTTGGCTTATGCTAATCAGATTGTATTTCAATCCTTTCACATGAGCTACACGTGTGAAAACGACTGAGCCGTTGGTTATTGAACCATAGCCTATAATAATACCTCGTTCAGATCCGCCAAACTTTACTTTAGGCCCGTTCTCAACTGGAACCTAATCCTGAAGTAATCTTCTTCTCCCGGTCATATGCCGAGAGCAACCACTGTCCAAATACCAGATAGGAATTTCGTTGGCCTTTGGACATTCCTGCAAACATGATCAATACCCCTTAGGAACCCAAACATTTTTGGGCCCTTGGTTCCTTGTTAGTGGAACACCACTTGGAACATTAACTTTGCAAGTGGTCGGTCTTGCACTGTTAACTCGTGGAGTTCTTGGCATAGTATGATTGAACCAACAATCTATGGCAAAATGGCCAATTTTTCAACAGCACCAGCATTCAAATCTATTGTATCTCCTCTTTGTGTTCTGCTGAGCCTTTTGAACGGGTGGCTTTGGAGGAGGAGCAACCTTGGAGGTAGAAGCCTCGTTGGTGCAACATACACAATTCTTAGGCACAATATGCTTGACCTGCGCTGCCTTCTTAGCATTTGATCCATGAACGAATGGTCCATGATGCTTCAATTGAACTTCCTCATAAGGAGCCTTGAGGGAGCTAGATCCAAAGTTTCTGGGTTTGGTCCACACTGAGTTCACCTTGGCAGGCTCAACATGGGTTGGTCTGCTGAAGTGACCATAAATGCTCTCAAAATCATAGGTGTTCGTAGGAAAAATCACCTTCTTGAAAGTTGGAGCACGCTGTGGACCCTTACCCTTTGCTTTAGCAGCTCTTCTTTTGGCTGACTTACTTAGGCTCTTTTCAGCAACATGGCCCAAACCACTACTACCAGAACCAGCAGTGAAAGTGTCTATGATAGGCAAAACTGTCTTGGGCTTAGAGAAGTTCATTGTGATCTTCTTTTCAGCCTCAAGCTGTTTCGTCAAATCATTTATAATTTCACACTTCTGAATGCCTGCTGAAGTGGCCTCCGAGAGTGCAATCTTCAAGGATAAGATTTCTTCCCTGAGTAGGTTAGATTCTTCAATCTCCTTTCTCAGGTTTGATTCTTGATCCTTTAGGGATTGAATCTCCTTTGATTGAGTTTTAACAAGCTTTCGACACTTATTAAACCCTTCAACATTTCCTCATACTTAGCAGTCAACTCAGAATCCTCTTCCGAATAGTAGCTTTCATTAGCATCAGATGCCGTTTCTGAACATGAAAGAGGTGTAGAAGATAATACCTGACCGGTGAAAGGAACAATATCTTTGTCATCATCTGACATGGCCATTAGACTGTAGATGCAGTCTTTTGTGAGACCTTTTCCTCTATATTGACCAAATTGGTCTTCTGTTCAGGTTGAGCCATCAATCCAAAGAATGCCTCTTCATCTGAGTTAGACTCATTTGAGTCACTATCACTCAGAGTCTTGGACTTCTTGGAAACAAAACTCTTCTCCTATTTCTTCTTTCCTTTGAAGGACCTCTTTTCTTCTTTTCTTGAAGATTCCTTCTTCTTGTGTGGGCAATCAGCTATCATGTGCCCTGGCTTTTTACAACAATAACAAACAGGTTCAGTATAATCGTGTTTGTTCGGTTTAGAACCATACCTGTCATTTCTGTCACGGTGTGATCTCCTGTGATCTCTTGAAGAAGATGATCATTTTCTTATTTGCCTCCTCTTGCTAAGCAGCTTTTTGAATTGCTTGGAGAGGAGGGAAAATTCTCCTTCAGATAATTCTGATTCTTCAGAAGTGTTTTCAGCTTTATCCTCAGAAGACTCATCCCTCACAGGGGATAGAGCCCTGCTTCTCCGGGAGCTTTCAGCCTTTAGAGCAATGGTATTCTCCTTGCCAGAGCTCCTACTGCTTTCCTCTTCTGACTTCATGATATTCAACTACAGCTCATGGGAAAGCAGCTTCCCATACAGAATCTGTGGCTCCGTAGTAGCCACCTTACCATATTCTCTGATAGCTATCACCTTGGGGTCCCGTTCCTTAGACAGGGATCTAAGGAATTTATCATTTAGTTCACCCATGGTGAATTCCCTTCCATAGTTTCTCATACCATTTACAATCTTGAAGAATTTCTCGTAGGTGTCAAAAATTGTGTCTTTGCCTTGTTTCTTGAAGGCTTCATATTCTTGGTTCAGCAAAGACTTCCTGTCATCTCGAACTTCTTCAGTACCTTCCATCAGAACCACAATAGAATCCCACATCTCTTTTGTAGACTTGTAGTGAATCAAATTTTGTAGCATTGAATCATCAACGAAACCTGCTATGATGTGCTTTGCTTTCTTGTCCAGAGTGACAAGTGCAATTTCGTCCTTTGTCATATCCATTAGTTTCTTTGGTAGCTTTTTGGTGGGATCAATGGTAGAAGCAACCGTAGGAATGACGGGACCTTCCTTAACTATCTGGGAGATTCGGGGATCATTTGCTTCCATGTAGAAGATAACTCTTTCTTTCCACATTGGGAAGTTCTCCTTAGTGCAAACTGGGAGCTTGGAGGAAAACCTTTTCATGCCTCTGTCCATAGATAGAGATCTTGACAACGTTGAAGGATCTTTAATCTAGGTGTTAACCTCTTAAAGATAACCTGCTTTGATACCAATTGAAAGAAATCATTGTCTACCTAAATCACCTAGAGGGGGGTGAATAGGTGATCTCTACTGCGATTGCGGAATAAAAAATTTTGCACAAACACAACAAAAAATCACAACAAAGAGACACAAGATTTATAGAGGTTCCCCAAGGGTGGGTACTCCTCTCTCCCGCTCCGCCTATCTAGCACTTCGGGCTAGCATCGACAACTTCACCAAAACTCAGATTTATCAACAAATCCTACACTCGGAGACAACGACTCCTACAAACTCGGAGAACAACCTCTCCTACAAACTCAGAGTAAACAACTCCTACAACTCGGAGTAAACAACTCCTACAAAATAACTTGGAGTAAAAACTCCTACAGAAATTAAATAAAGTTTGAAATGAAACTTCTCTTGAATCTCAATAGAGATTAACTTCAGATCTGGAAAGACTGAATCTTCTTCTTCCTTTAGAGTGGAAGCTTGGATCTTCATGGATTAGGAAGAATGAAAAATCGGCAAACCTGATCTGAGTAGGCCCTTTGATTAATTTGAAAAGATCTTCAATAGAGAGCAGCAACTAGATCAAAGGCCTTCTTATCTGAGAAATCTTTAGCAACACTGAAGAACGAAACTTGAGAGGCGCAGAAGTTAGATCTCAAAAACTTTTCCAGCGAGCGAGGAAGAAGACGACGATCTTCTCCTTTTTCAATCGGGTTCTATCTGCTTCTTGCCCAAAAAATAAGAGATTATTTATAGGAAGGCCTCCAACGGCTCGGGCGACAAACAAGGAGGTCGCCACGTGTACTGTACATGTTGGCCAAACCCTAAATTTCAAAAACGAAATGTAAATTTGAAATCCGTCTGTCCGTCATTCGTCGAGACTTCACGTGAACATTCGACGAATTGACTTAGCCATTGAAATACTGATCAAGGCTTGAGAACTGTCTTCTGTTTCATTCGTCGGAATTCGTCGGGAGTTCTCGAGAACATTCGACGAATTGACATAGCCGCACAATTTCCTTCACAAGGCTGCCTTTTTGACTTCTGTCTGCGTTCATCGATATTCGTCGGGAGTTCACGTGAACATTCGACGAATAGACTTAGCCACACAAATTTCTTCTACAAACTGAAATTTAGCTTATGTCTGGATTCGTCGAGATTCATCGGAACTTCACGAGACATCTCGACGAACTGACTCAGCAAAAAATTCTTTTCTTCTGAAACCTGCTCCACTCCTCAAACTTGAAAAACCTTCAGTTATGAGTATATGAAGTACAGCCCAATAGAGAGATTACACATGGACCAACACTTTGTTCAACACAATGAGGGATTACACTGTCTAGAACTGTGTTTGGGTGATCCATTGCAACCTGACTTTGGTATGCACTTAGCATTAAGATCTGTCATAACACATCTAAACAGAAATCATCAAATACATCCTCAATTCAATTTAGTTCACTAGGGGACATCTTCAAATCCAGGTAATTGTGGATACAATACCCAAAAGATTTCCTCTGAGTTCTTCATTGGCGCTTGAAGATCTCCTCCGGCTTTGAAAATCTCCTTCAAGTGCTTGAAGATTTCTTCACTTCGGAAGACAATCTTCCTAAGCAGTTGGGAATCCTTCGGGTCCAAAAAGGCGACTCACTTCGTCTAACTTTTGTTCTCACTTTTGTTCTAAGAAGAAAAAACGTTCAGCTTTCCGAGAGGTGGCCTATCACCCTCATAGTTCTCTCTCTCTCTCTCTCTCTCTCTCTCTACCGTTGTAACGAGTTGCTGGCCTGTCACGCTCGAGTTCATAATTCCAATCTGTAACACCCCAGAAGATAGTTGAGTTTGGTCGGCACAACCCCGACCGTGTGGTTTTTCACCCTTTCCGGGTATTCCACGTTAAGAGTTCTCTTGTCATTTACTAACTTCTTTCATTGACGGTTTGCGCGTTCGGTTCACGTTAAAGCTAAGGTGGTTCAATTGGATTGGTCAACCAGAGCACTCGAGCGATCCGCAACAGAATCCATTCCCGATTGCGAGCAATTTCGCAATATGTATTATTGTGAACTTGTATTATGGAACTATTTCTAAATAATTTCTCTCAGATTTCCCGATAGCGGCCAGTCGGTCACGCATGAAATACTAAAATTTATGATTGACGTTCTTTATGTGATGTTTGATGGAATCCATTCAACTATTTTCATTTTCGAGCACTACAAGAGGTTTAACAAACACATTTAACAGTCTAATTTTTTCCTCCGAGGAATGATTTGAGCTCGGAGAGGGTTCTTCATGATGGTGGTGAGCTCCAGCTTCTCGGAGAGATCCACTTCCTCCCCTGTTCCAGACTTCAGAGGAACTCTTTCACAAGATTCGCCATAAAGAGCTCCAAGTGAAGAATAGCGAGGACATACCCCGGGCACATTCTCCTCTCAGCCCCAAAAATCAACATTTTGATCCCCTTGATGCCGGTTAAATCCACCTCATCTTTGTCATCAATTCCAACCATGAACCTCTCTGGCTTGAACAACATCGCTCCTCCCAGTTCTTCTTGTCCCAATTCACATCTGCCACTGAGAAGCGCACCTTAGCTCCTTTGGTATTAGATACTTTTTGATGGTGACATCCTCCGTGACAGAGTGAGGCAGCCCGAAGTAGGCTGGCGGGTGGCGGCGCAATGATTCCATGATCACCCGCCTTTAGGTATGGCATTCTCTGCAAATCATCCTCATTTATGTTCTCTTCTTCCCGCTTCTGACTAAATTAAGATTCGATCTCTAACAATAGCTTAGACTGTATGCCTTGGTTTTCCACAAGTTCCGCCATGATCCACTCAAGCTCCGTGGTGGTGGTGTCTACACCGGCAATGAGAACTCATGACAAAGGTTAACAATCTCATCATTGGTGAGCCCCTGCCCTCCATTCTCGAGAAGCTTGATGTCAAGGAGGGGAGTCCACATAACAGTACTCGAAGCCTTCTCCATCCCCTTTGAGCAAAGCTACATACACTCGAACAAAGGAAAAGGATTCTGAGAAAAAGAAAAAATTTTAATCATGTTCTCCACGGGAAAAGTGATTTAAATAAACTCATTTAACATTATTATGTTGGCGTTAATCTTGTTTTTTTCCTGTAAGTTATTTTTTCAGTTTTTTACTTTCATGTGTTCGTGGTCAATCCACCTTCCTTGTCATGGGTGGATTCTCAGTAACAATCACGAAGAAGGTGGTAATTTGCTCCTCACGGAGGAGTGGCTAACACGCATGAAGAAGAGGGGGCAAGGAGAGGTTTCCCTCGGGCAGTGGCAAAACCGCTGGTAATGACCGTAAGCGGCAAGCAAAACAGACACAGTAAGGGTGGCCGTGATGGCAAGGAGACCGTTGTGTCGGGAAAGCGGCCATGACAAGTCGAAGATCAAGTGCTTCAACTGTGACATCCTCATACACTATTCAACATAGTGTCGCAAGCCACTGCGAGAACGCAAAGAGCGGGTGAATCTCACACAGGCCCAGGACGACAAACCTGCACTACTGATGGCATAGGTCTGCACACTCAGGGAGGCTACGGAAGCCCCGACCAGTGATATCTTTGCTCACGAGGAGCACGTGCAAGTGCACCTTGGCTGGGAGGAAGAGCACCATGACCATGTTTGGCACCTTGACACCAAGGCGAAATTTACTGAACCGGACACCAAAATCACGGGTTCAGTGAAGTTAGGTGATGGCGGCGCGTATCATGCGTCTTTGGGTGGGCAATCAGCTCACCGATATGCTGACAAAGCCACTCGGTCGACTCATATTTTTGGAGATGACACTAAGATATATAGAGAGGATAATCCCGTCGCTATAGGGACTTGTAGCCGCCAGCCGCTCATCCCTGCAAACCAAGAAGAAATTCAATCTACTGGGAAAGAAGGAGAGGACACGTACCTGAAGCCAAAATCCGCCGCTGCCCACCGCTGAGCTCTTTTTTTATATTTCTGCTGTCTTGTTCTAGTCCCTAGGATGGATGTTTGTGTATTTTGTCCTGTTCCCTGCTTATATTATGTATTCTGAGTGCCTTTTTTTGTTGAAATGAAGAGTGAGCAGTGTCGTCTGCCTTCCCCATATGTGTTTATTATTGTGATTTCCTTTAAGATAGGTCTCCAAGCCGTGAAAAATGAAAGAATAAGGTTAGGGGTGAATGATGGTGTTAATCTTGAGTTCTTTCCTATAACTGTCAGTTATTTTCTCAGTTTTTACTTGCATGTGTCCATGGTCATGAACCACCTTCGTTGTCATGGGTGGATGTGTGTTTTATGGAGTTAGTGGCCCACTGCTAGTTTTTATTCCTGAAGAGTGTTGTTGGCTCTAGAAAAAAAAAGATTGGAGAGTTTCTTTTTTTCTTCAAGTTTTTTTTTCCTCGAGAACTTATTGTGGCCGGCTTCTATCCTGTAAATATATATAATCTACCTTACTATCCTGCCTTTCTCGAATCATCGGGAGGAAGATCTCCGCCTGCCTCTGCCTCGCGGCGACAATCTCCTCCCATCTCTTACGGAACAAGACCTTGGTGATGGTCAGAACGACGGAGAATACGTTGAATGATGTAAATATGCTGAGGAGAAACAAATGGGGTGATTCAATCTCGCGAATCTCCTTCTCCCCTAGCTTCTTCTCGAAGCACATGAACAAAATGAGGGAGAAGATTGCTTGCTGGAAGATCTCCCGGAAGGCGACATTCTGGCCGGATTGGCAACGGAGGTTGTCAAGGAGGCCACAAAGAGCCCAGCGGCGGGCAGGGGAAAAGAGGAGGATGCGGGAGGGGTGGAGGGTTTCGGCCGAGAGGTTTCGGCGCAGGAGGCGCCACAGGGAGCCGTAGGGGCGGTTGAAATGTTGCAGTTACCAGCGCTGAGGAAGCGAACTGGCTCTACGATGGGGGGGGCGGTCGGCGAGGGCGGCGCCGTACTGGATGAGTGCGGAGTGGCAGAGCGAGGCGTCAGAGATAAAGAACAGAGGGTTGGGAGAAGGGGGAGAGGCGGAGGATGAATATGGGCCCATGGAGTTGTTGGAAGCGAGTTCCCACAGCGATCACACCAACACGCGCGAACACGCACCCCGGAGGTCACCTTCTCCTCGCAGCGAACACTACCACTCAACGATGAAACCGCCACTTGCGATCTTCACCACCGGCGAAAGGGACACACTTTCTCCTCCACCTATACATTTAATACTCATAATAATAAACTTCTTAAAATACTTGTTGACCAAGTCAACAAAGCTCAAAACCAACAAACTCCCCCTCAATCTTGGCCGCACATGCCGAGCTGCCTTTGAGCTTCGAGAACGTGTCCTGCCTTCAATGCCTTAGTGAATATGTCCACGACCTGCTCTCCGGTGGGGCAATACTTTACTTCGACCGTCTTCAGCTCCACTTGCTCCCGAAGAAAATGATATCGAGTCTCGATATGCTTACTCCTCCCATGCAGCACTGGGTTCTTCGCGAGCTGGATGGCCGACATGTTATCTACTAACATTGTCGTTGGACAGTCCTGCACATGATGTAGCTCCTCTAATAGCTTCCTGAGCCAGATGGCTTGGCAGGCGCATGCCGCCGCCGCTATATACTCCGCTTCGCATGATGACAAAGCTATAGTAGCTTGCTTCTTCGAGCTCCATGAGAACGCCGCCGTCCCCAGGTGAAAACAGTATCCGGAAGTGCTCTTCCGATCATTGACATCTCCACCATAGTCTCTATCCGAGTAGCCGACTAGCTTCAACCCTCCTCCTGATGAGTACTTCAGGCCATGGTCCTTGTTCCGTTCACATATCTTAGGATTCGCTTCGCTGCGGTGAAGTGATCTGCTTGGGCTCCTCCATATACCTGCTTACTACCCCGACCACATTCATGATGTCCGACCTAGTGAAGGTCAAGTACCTTAGACTCCCGACTAGGCTCTTGAACATTGTCGGGTCCACACTTTCCTCCTCAGAGTCCTTCCTCAATTTTGTCCCTGGGTCCGCTGGAGTGGAGATAGCCTTGCTACCCTCCATCCTGAACTTCTTCAGAATTTCTTCTGCATACTTCTTCTGGGATATGAAGATCCAGTCTTCCTCCTGCTTCACCTCAACCCCCAGGAAATAACTCAGCTCTCCCAAATCCGTCATTTCGAACTCCTTCTTCATTAGCCTCTTGAACTCCTCAAGCATCGTTGGTTGTTCCCGGTGAATATCATGTCGTCCACGTATAGACACAAGACCATGATGTCCCCGTTCTCCGCTATATTCACATATAGGGCATACTCGTACGGGCACTTCACATATCCATGCTTCTGGAGGAAGGCATCTATCCTTCCATTCCACGCCCTTGCACCTTGCTTCAGCCCGTACAAGGCTCTATCTAGCTTGCAGACTTTTCTCTCCTGGCCCTTTACCACATACCCTAGAGGTTGCTCGATGTACACATCCTCCTCCAGGTAACCCATTCAAGTACGCCACCACAGCATCCATTTGCAAGATTATCCACCCATAATGAGCCGCCAGTGCGATGATCAGTCTTATGGTATCGATCCGCGCAACTGGGCGTAGACTTCATCATAGTCCACTCCTTGGACTTGTCTATACCCTTTCACCACCAGCCTGGCCTTGTGCTTCTCCACAACGCCGTCTTTGTTCTTCTTCACCTTATAGACCCACTTCACCCCGAGGGGTTTGTGGCCTGCCGGTGGATCCACTAGCCTCCAGGTATCGTTCTTCTTGATAGAAGCCATCTCGGCATCCATCGCCGTCCTCCAAGATTTCTCCTGGGCAGCTTCTTCATAGGACCTTGGCTCACAATCTGCTAAGAGGCAATACAATGAATAGTTAGTATGGATGGGGCCGTCTCCTCATAGAGCTCCCCCACCCTCTTCATCCTGGGTGGTGGACTCTCGGAGTCACTCCGGCTCCCGCTGCCTCCTGTAGAATTTCCTCCACTTGAGCTTTCCCCTCTTGAGTGGGAGGTGGAAGCTCCCCCTGAATCTCTGCTCGGTGGTGATGGTGGCTCCACTCCACCATCCTTGGCTCCAGCCTCATGACCTCCTTCATCTTCATCCTCGAATAACATGCCCTTCATGCTCCCTCGTCTTCTCATCCCAACTCCAGCTGCTACCTTCTTCAAACACCACGTCTCTCGAGACGATGACCTTCTCTGTCACCGGGTTGTATAGCTTGTAAGCCTTGCTCTCCAGAGCGTAGCCAACAAAGATACATTTCTCGCTCCTATCGTCGAGCTTCTTCCTTCTCTGTTCCGGGATGTGAGCATGAGCTACACACCCGAAGACCCTTAGGTGCTTCACGCTTGGCTTCAAGCCACTCCATGCTTCAAATGACATCATGAACTTCACGCTCTTTGTGGGGCATCTGTTCAGTAGATACACCGCACACTGCACTCCTTCCGCCCAGAAACTCTTCGGTAGCCCCTTCTCCTTCACCATGCTCCTCGCCATGTTCATGATGGTGAGGTTCTTCCTCTCTGCCACTCCGTTCTGCTGCGGTGAGTACGCCACCGTCAGCTGGTGTGAGATCCCATTCTCCTTGCAGAAAGCATCAAACAGCCTCGAGGTATACTCCCCACCCCGATCTGTCCTTAGCACCTTCAGAGCCTGACCGCTCTCCTTCTCCGCCATAACCTTGAACTCCTTGAACTTGTCAAGGGCCTCAGATTTCTCCCTTAGGAAATATACCCAACACTTCCGACTGAAGTCATCCGTGAAGGTTATGTAGTATCTGCTTCCGCCTATTGAGGGTGGTCTCAAACGGACCCGCAATGTCTGAGTGAACCATTTCAAGCTTCCTCCTTGCTCTCCAGGACTTCCCTCCTTCAAAACTCTGCCTCTTCTGCTTCCCCTTCGTGCAAGCTTCACACACCTTCTGAGGTGGTGAGATCATTGGCAGATCTGTCACCATCCTTGAGTGAGATAGCAGCTTCAACCCCGTGAAACCCAAATGGCCCATCCTATGGTGCCATAGCCATGCTTCTTCCTCATCCTCCATTCTCGCGAGACAAGCTGTCTCTTGAGCATCCATCTTCAGAGTGAAGAGACGGTTCGCCGTCATCTCCACCTTCACTACTTCCTTCCCTTGACCATTCTTCATTGCCAGAGACCCATCCTTCATCTGGACGCATAGCCTCTCTCCACTAACTGCCCAATGCTCAATATGTTGGTCTTCAACCCTGGCACATAGTACACATCGTTCAAGTGTACTCTCTCCCCGTTCAGCTTCGTCTCCACCAAACCCTTTCCTTCCAAGGAGATCTTTGACGCATCCTCGAAACTAACCTCACCCCCAATGGGTTCAAGGTTTGTGAACATCTCTCTATCTCCACACATGTGGTTGCTCTCCCCTGTGTCCAGGTACCACACTTCATTTTTCCCTTCTTTCGCACCTCGGTAGGTTAGGAACATCATCGGGTTTCCACCTCCAGCATTGTTCCCATTGTTCCAAGCCTCCGCATAGTGGTTAGCTTCTTCTCTCTTCCTCGGACTCCAGCAGTCGTAGCTCATATGCCCATACTTGTTACAGTTGTAACATTGTACTTGGGACATATCTCCTCGGCCTCTTCCTCGGCCTCTTCCTCTTCCTCTTCCTTCTTGCCATCCACCTTGATGTTGCTCCCCCTCTTTCTGGTAGTTCTAGTTTCTCCCTTGATTTCTACCTCCTCTTCTTCCTCTACCTCTTCCTGAACTTTCCCCAAAGTTCAACTGGGTCTGGAGTGCTTTTCCCAAGCCACTCGCTTCTTCATCATCCTGCAGCATCCTGTACTCATGAGCTTGCAAAGAGCCTACAAGCTCATCAACGGTCATCAAGTTGAGGTCCTTCGATTCTTCGATCGCCACCACTATATGACAAAACTTCTTGGCCATAGATCTCAGCAACTTCTCCATGAAGCTTAAATCTTCGATCGCCTCCCCATTTCTCTTCATCTCGTTTGTGAGCGTCCGTAGACGAGTCACATAGTCACCGACCTTCTCGGTGCTTTGCATCTTGGTTACTTCATACTCCGCATGGAGTGACTACAACATCACCTTCTTAGCCTTCTCAACCCCTTGCATGGAGCGTTGCAACACCTCCCATGCCTCCTTAGAGGTTCTCGCATCTGAGATCTTCTCGAAGGTCGCCTCGTCAACCCCTTGATACAACAAGAAGAGAGCCTTCTTGTCTCCCTTCCTTGCTTCTCTCAACGCCATCTTCTGCGCATTGGTCAACGTCGCCTCTACTGCGGTAGTGCGCTCCTCATACCCATTCTCCACTACATCCCATAACTCTTTTGATGCGAGTAGTACTTTCATCTGGATGCTCCAGTTCCCATAGTTGGTCTTCGTCAACTTTGTTGGAACATGGTCTTCCGCATCTCCTAGGTTTGAGAATAACAAATCTTAGGTGTATTTGATCTTGTGTGTTCAAGTGTGCAGGTTAGCATAGTCCACATGACTCAAGGAGTACTCATGATGTCTGCCCCCAAAATTGAGGCCAAAATTCGAAGAGGCTCACTAGCGCCGGCGGTAGCGATAGCGCCCGGCGCTAGCGTTGATCTGCGCGATTCCGACATCGTTTTTATAAGGAGATAGCGCCCGACGTTAGCTACTAGCGCTGGCGGTAGCATGGCGCACAAGAGGCATGGAGCAATATGTTGCCGCGGATTGAAGATCCTGCCGCGCAAAACGTTTCCTAATCCGGGCTAGCGCCCGGCGGTAGCGCTTGGGCTATAAAAGGACCCCCTCTCCTCTTGTTTTCATACACCAATTGCTTACACCTCAGAGAGAGAGTACTGGAATTCCAGAGGCCTATCTTGGCCGAAATTTGAGGTCCCGACGAAGCTCTGCCAACTTCTGAAGGAGGATTCCATCACGCCGAAGCCAAACGAAGTGCGCTTCGACAAACGCTGATTCTACAGCGGATCTTCGCCTCCATATTCAGAAGTTCATCTTAAGGGAAGTTTTTATTATTTTATTTATCTTTCTTTGTAAACGGTAGTGAAATCGCCTCGTGTTGGCGACTAGGTCTGGGGTAGGACTTAAGGCTGAAAATCGCCTCGTGTTGGCGACTAGATCTAGGTTAGGTCTAGGGGGTGCTCGAGGCCACATCCGGGGAAGGATTGGCTAGAGCAGCTTGAGGCCGAATCCGGGAAGGAGGAGGCTAGGGCCACCGGTTCGTGGGGAAGCGAGTCGGGATAGAAAACGAAAAGAGCTTTTATTATTCACCCCCGATCTCTAGCGACATTGAGATCAAGTTTTGTAAAACTTATTTAATATCAATAAAGCTTGTCTCTCCTTTTGCTTTACTTGTCTTCTTGTTTTAATATTGCAATATTCCAAAGTTTTTCTAAATAAAATCTGAAGTTTTTGAAAACCCTTATTCACCCCCCCCCCCCTCTAAGGGCGCCGACCGATCCAACAAGTGGTATCAGAGGGGTTTTGTTCCAATCGGCTTAACAACCAGGAATAATGGAGTCTCATGATCTCGCTTCAACCAGTGGGGCAAAATTTCTGTGAAGATGAAATATCACATAAACCACCTTTGTTTGAAGGAACAAATTATAAAGGGATGGAAAATTTTAATGGAAAAATTTATTAAAACTTTAGATATCGAAGTATGGAACTTAGCAGTTATAAGACGTGCGAATGAATAAAATAAAAAGGAACTTCATTTAGATGCAAAAGCTAAACATTATCTATTTTGTGGTCTCTCAAATGAAGTTTTCAAATTTGTGTATTGTTTTTCTAGTGCTTATAAAGTATGGAAATTTCTTGAAGAAATGTATGATCTTCCTCTCGCAGGTATGGAACAAACACAGGAGGAAAAGAATGAACAAGCATCCAGTATCGTTCAAGAAGATCTCTCTCGGAGCGAAGCCATGGAGAATATTGAAATAGTAAAGGAGAACAATGCACCAAGAGAAAGGGAAGATGAAAATTCATCCATGATGAAGGAAGGGCCAAAAGATAACGAAGGAACTCTATGCATACATTTTGCCTCCACCAAAAGCGCTGTAAGAAAGTCAAATCTTCTTCTTGTGTGATAACTTCCATTTCTAGTTTCAATATATTAAAAAACAGCTAAACGTAAGATCAAAAAATTGAAAATTACTAATAAAAATTTACGTTTAGAAAATAAGAGACTAAAAGCTAATGTTAACTCAAATTCAAATTGTGATGTGCCTACCCCATCTTGTCTTTTACTTAAAAATATAAAACCTTGTTTTGATTGTAATAATAGTAAGGAAAAATTCAAAGAACTTGAAAAAGAATTGATGTGATAAAAGAACATAATGAAAAATTATGCTTAGAAAATTCATCGTTAAAGAGTGATTGTGCTAAGTGTAAGGACTACGAAATAGAAATTAAAGAGATGGACGAAACATTTGATGAATATAGGGATAAATTGGAAGAACATATTGAATCAATTGTTACTACTCTTAAAAATAGCACAATCGCTTATAATAAAGCTAGACATAATTTAAAACTAAGAATGATGAATTAAATGCCAAAATCCACTTGCTTAAGGAAATCATAAAGAAAAATTCACAAAACATATATCCACAATTTCAGAATATATCTAAAAGCAAGATGAATATAATTTCTCAAAAGGTTAAATCAAACAATGGAAATAAAAGACATCAACAAATTAAAAATGAACTTCCAAAGTACAATCATTATTATCATATACAACATCAAACTTCTCCAAACATAAAATTTCAAAAATTTCTTATAAAAAATGCTTTATATAATCACTGCAATTATAAAGATTATCACAATAGAAATTTGACTCATAATAATAATATTAAACCATTGTTTGAATGGAGGCCCAAAACCAAAGATGAAACACAAACACCACAAAAAAGGGCCCATTCATTTCAATCTCCCCAAAAGCAAATACGTTGTATTTGGGTACCCAAAGGAACCATCACACCCGGTCCTCTTTGGATACCTAAAACTCTCTTTCATTAGGTACCACCAAATGCATGAAGTAGAATATTTTCAAGAGGAAAATAGACAATTTTTCTACTTCATGATATGCTTTAATGTCTTTCAATTTTCTTTGTTTTCTTATTTCTGTATTATCATACTATGGTCATCTTATATAGGAAACATGATCAAAAATTTAATGAGCCTATAAAATTAATCAAAATTCAAAATCCTTTTTAAGATGACCTACTTATTATTCATATATTGATTATACATATATTTATCAACAAGAGAATTCAGAATCTTCTATGTGGTAGTAAAATAGTTAATCATAGGATTTCAAAAAGGTATACCACATAAATTTTTTTTTTCCTTCATAAATATCAAACTATAAATAAAACATTCTAGTCAAACATCCAAAAGATAACAAAATCAAGCATAATTCAAAAAACAACAACATCCAAGACATAAGGTTCAAATTCCTGAATTATTACATAACAAAAAATTGTTCCTCTCACATCTACTCCTCCTCATCTATATCCTCCACACTTGGAGTTGGAGAGCGTCTTCTACGAGTCCTTCGGATCGAGTGGCGGGGCGGATCCGTAACTGGGCTCTCCCACTCCCTCCGCTCTGGAGTAGATGGCTTCAAATTTAAAGCCTTCATCATGAACTTCATCATTTTCTTGATCCCTGAGACATCCTTCTCCATCTGTGTCATCCGATCGCCCATCTCCTCTCGAAAGGACCCATATGGAGCATCTCGAGCCCCTCGAGATGACGCACCTCGCCGGAGTGGAGGTTGAGCTGATGTCGATGGCTCATCCAGGTTGATTGATGCTCGCAAATGTGAAGTACTATAAATAGGAGGGTAGCAATCTATCAAGTAGAAACCCAGCTCAATAGAAGGATACAACATCTGAATCACCCGCTGGATGATGACGCCCAGGGGCAAGTTGTTGTATCTCTATCGAGTGGGTTGCCTCAACTTGTAGGAGTAGCGAATCAGGGAAAGTAGTAAGTCTGCCACGTCGAACTTCTCCTCCTCCAAAATAAAATAAGTGACATAACTGAGCTGGGCTGTGACCTTTGCTGTGTCACCCAACTTCAGCATAATTGTGTGGCGTAATACATCCTGAACAACTAGGGCATCCACGGTGAGTATCGACACCGACGAGATTAGACTTCTGCATTCCTTATTATGTAGCACCATGTTCACCTGAGTCCAATCTCTGCCCACCCTGAAACTCTCCACAATCACCAACCGATGTGAATGCTGGGATAATCCAAACATGCGCCTCAGGTGCTCATGAGTAATAGTCACCTCCTGCACTTGTACCTGTGACCGCACTCCTCCATCCAGCCTGGTCTGTGATGGGTCTTCCAAATGCGTATAGAACTCTCGCACTAACTCGGAAGAAAATCCGTCAGAAATAAATAAATTTAGCACCTCGGAGGCAGCAAATAACTGCATAATGTGAGAGTGTCGTGGCAAGTCAAACTCCACGATGTATGGAATGCCCACTACTGCTGCCTCTACTGCTAACTCTGTACTCTTCTTTCCTTTAGGGGCCATCTGCCACATTATAGAAACTTATTAAAAAACAAGAATGACAAAATTTTCATCTAGTAAAAAATGTTTTCACACATACTCTAAAAATCAAAATCAAGGTAGATCTAAGAATTTAACATAAAAAATCAAGTTAATCAAAATAAAAAACAATTACTAGATCCAAATCAAAATCAAAATCCACTAGTTATTTTCATATTTTCAATAATTTCTAAACAACAACTACTAGATCTAAGAAATCCGAGAAAAGCTTTCATGAAAAAATTAATTTAAGAATCTCCTTCAAAATTAAAATACATTCATATCCTAACATTAAAATCAAAAATTTCACATATTCAAAAACAAAAACCTCATCAAAACCACAAATCTTGGAGAAAACCTAACCGTGTAGATCTAATTTCTAAATCTACCTAAAATTTCATATTTCTTCATCTCTAACATCACAATGAAGCTTTAAAACAAAAATCATAAGCAACAGTGAAGAAATACCTCAGATCTGGGCGTAGAACAGAGTGTTCTTCGAGGTTTTTCGGGAGCAAATGGCAGCAAACGGCGGATCTGAAAAGATTAGGGGGATTTAACAAAAGCCTCGATAGCGCCAGCGCTAGCTCTAGCGCCGGCGGTATCGGGCCCCTCTGATTTTTCAATAAATCAAAATTCCATTAAATACCTCTATTTATTCTCTACAATATGTACTAGTTGGTGAGGCAAGATTTCGTATATTTTGACTTATATTGGGTGTCCTAGATTCTTCAAATTAAAACATGCCTACTAATGCAATTTTCTTCATTTTTAACCATCAAAAACATCTCCAAAAATTCTGCAAATTCAGCATGAAACTACTAATGGGACACCTAATCAAGTTCAAGTATCAAAATTTTCAAAACCCTAAAAAATCACTTACTGTTTCCCGCGCTAGCGCTAGCGCCGGCGCTAGCGTCGAGTTTCGAATTTCTGTGTTTTTAAAATTTCTAAAAATTCCTAAAAATATTTTGATCTATATGTCCTATTTAGCTTTTGCACATCTGTTTTTCTTTTCTTTTTGAAAAATCAAATACAAAAATAAAAAACCAAATTACAAAAAACAATGTTTATTCATTTTGTCTTTGTGTGTCATTTTTTTCTGCAAAAATCAAATACAAAACTACAAAAACAAAACAAATTACAAAAAATATGTTTTCCTTTGTTTGCTTTTGTTGTTTCCTTTGTTTAAAGTTCATCTTTTTACAAAAATCAAAAAATTACAAAAGCAAAAATTACAAAAATCTGCTTTTACTTGCTAAAATATAAAACTTTAAAACTATCAAAAAAAAACTCTATGATTTTTTCTTGTAAAATCAAGCATGATTTAATCTACTCATTAGAAATTCTACAATGTTACAATTTTTTCTCTTCAAACTACTTTGAACATTGTCTTTCTTCATGCTTTGATATATCTATTCAAATGTGCATCAATTATAGTTTAAAAGTTGTGTAGGATCAAGCTTAGCATGCCTCTAAGTATGAGAAATGCTTTATGTTTGATAATGATATTTATTCACTCACCTTTTTTTTGGCATTGTCTACACATGCATTTAATCTGAGAATACTTGTGTATGTTTTGTATTAGTACAAATAAATTAAAATTGCACAAGTATCTTACCTACACTCTTTCTTTTGCACTCTTAAAAATTAAGAAAAGTGGTTATATTTTTTTCTCATAAAATCTATTGATTTGCAAAACAAGTGTATTCAGAGAACTTTGTTCAAAACAAAATTATAAAATAAATGACAAAGATAACTCCACCAAGCATTGAACCTCCTGATAAGTCTTAATGAGCATTGTGAGGTTGAGCACCTTGGAAAGAATAATAAAGTGTCTTGTGCAAATCAAATCTTTCTTTCAAAAATAAGAAAAACCACTTTCTCTTAAGTACACCGGATCACAAGTCTCAAAATTCAAAATAAAATATGTGATCCCCCAAGCACTACTTTGCACCCTGATAAGTCTTGATAAGCATTGTGTGTGCAAAGCACCTTGGTAGTTGTACATTTTTTGTGCATCAAAGTGTGTGGAAGTAATCTTATTTGTGTTTTATTGTGCTTCTTACTTTACATATTACTTGTATTTTTGATTAAAACATTTGTTTACTCTCCTCAAATTTACACTTATGTGCACATCATTATCTTCCATAATACTTCTTCTCATGAGTATTGGATCCTAATGCTAATTCTATATTACTTTTTCTTTATGAAATGCACTAGATAACCTAGCATGTGTTCTACAATGTTTTTGTATGTTTTTGAAATTAAGAATTAAAGTAACATTGTGGTCATCTCTTTTTGATAAACATTACTTCATGCTTGGTTATTCTAAAATTTAAAACTGCAAAATGATTTCCAAAAACAACATTTTTTTGTGATCTTTACCTCATATTTTTTGGATTATCATTACTATTTGCTATAAGTCTTCCGCATCTTAACCATATAAGTGTTTTTTACCTTGCGCTTTAATGCTTATTTCATATCTTGTATTATTTACATCATCACTTATTCTTAAAAATTCCTATCTTTCATTAAGTGATAGATTTCCTTGGAACACTTTTTATTGGTTACCTCAAACATAAAAATCTTTTATGCTAAAAACTCTGAAATTTTGTAATAACTCTGATCTATTTCAATGAAATACAATTCTAAATCTCCTTATCATTTACCTAAAAAGCTCGATCATGCCTTATCTTTTATTTACACATTTTTAGTGCTTTGTTTCCCTACCCACTTTTGCTAATAACAAAGGGGGAGAACTAACATGATAAAATGCAAAAGGGGGAGAACTAACATGATAAATATAACCCGCTATCAAAAACCCAACATGACAAATTAAGATGATAGCTTACATATTAGGGGAGCATTCACTTAGGGGGAGCATGTATTTAGGGGGAGCAAGTCTAACATGCTAGAATCAATTATTATCCTAAGTCATCACTCTCACACACACACAAGTATAGTTTCATCATGCTTATCTAGTAATGCTTTGATTTATCATTAATTGATTTGTTATTATCAAAAGGGGGAGTTTGTTGGAACATGGTCTTCCGATCTCCTAGGTTTGAGAATACCAAATCTTATGTGTATTTGATCTTGTGTGTTCAAGTGTGCAGGTTAGCATAGTCCACATGACTCAAGGAGTACTCATGATGTCTGCCCCCAAAATTGAGGCCAAAATTCGAAGAGGCTCACTAGCGCCGGCGGTAGCGATAGCGATAGCGCCCGGCGCTAGCGTTGATCTGCGCGATTCCGGCATCGTTTTTAGAAGGAGCTAGCGCCCGACGTTAGCTACTAGCACTGGTGGTGGCATGGCGCACAAGAGGCATGGAGCAATATGTTGCCGCGGATTGAAGATCCTGCCGCGCAAAACGTTTCCTAATCCGGGCTAGTGTCGGCGGTAGCGCTAGCGCCGGCGGTAGCGCTTGGGCTATAAAAGGACCCCCTCTCAACTTGTTTTTGTACACCAATTGCATACACCTCAGAGAGAGAGTACTAGAATTCCAGAGGCCTATCTTGGCCGAAATTTGAGGTCCCGGCGAAGCTCTGCCAACTTCTGAAGGAGGATTCCATCACGCCGAAGCCAAACGAAGTCCGCTTCGACAAACGCTGATTCTACAGCGGATCTTCGCCTCCATATTCAGAAGTTCATCTTAAGGGAAGTTTTTATTATTTTATTTATCTTTCTTTGTAAACGGTAGTGAAATCGCCTCGTGTTGGCGACTAGGTCTGGGGTAGGACTTAGGGCTGAAAATCGCCTCGTGTTGGCGACTAGATCTAGGTTAGGTCTAGGGGGTGCTCGAGGCCACATCCGGGGAAGGATTGGCTAGAGCGGCTTGAGGCCGAATCCGGGAAGGAGGCTAGGGCCACCGGTTCGTGGGGAAGCGAGTCGGGATAGAAAACGAAAAGAGCTTTTATAATTCGCCTCCGATCTCTAGCGACATTGAGATCAAGTTTTGTAAAACTTATTTAATATCAATAAAGCTTGTCTCTCCTTTTGCTTTACTTGTCTTCTTGTTTTAATATTGCAATATTCCAAAGTTTTTCTAAATAAAATCTAAAGTTTTTGAAAACCCTTATTCACCCCCCCCCCCCCCTCTAAGGGCGCCGACCGATCCAACAAACTTGGGGACTTGCCCCAGCATGGCTCCGCTCGTCTCCATCACTTCTACTCCTCAAACCTTCTGAGTCACCGCAAAGGTTTGCAACCTAGCTCTGATACCACTTGTTGGAAGCGAGACCCCACGGCGATCAAACCAACACGCGCGAACACGCACCCCGGAGGTCACCTTCTCCTCGCAGCGAACACTACCACTCAACGATGAAACCGCCACTTGCGATCTTCACCACCGGCGAAAGGGACACACTCTCTCCTACACCTATACATTTAATAATCATAATAATAAACCTCTTAAAATACGAGTTGACCAAGTCAACAAAGCTCAAAACCAACAGGAGTGAGTGGAAGCGTCAGAGAATGCCGGTGATCTCAAGGACGGAATGGCGGTGGAAGAAGATGTGGGTAAAAACGGGGAGAAATGAAGCGCTTGGAGGGAGGATGGAATTACGTCTGAATGGTTTTTTGGGGTGGTTTGAGAGGACGAAATGCTTGACGAAGAGGAGGGAGAGGGAGACGAGGAGGAAGGAGACGAGGAGGAGGGTGACAGAGGAAGCCGACTCCATTAGCGTCCTCTTAATCGCTTAATTGTTTGCCTTCTCTTATATATATATATATATATATATATACCTGGCCACCTGGGGGGATAATTTATATTTCTATATTTTACTTATTTTTATTATATTAAAAGTCAATTGACGAGTAGTAAATTGTCTTGTGATACATATGTGCGTGCGTCGAGCTTACTTTTTTTTATACATTTATATATATATAAGCAATGTACGCATGTTTCATTTCTAATGCAATATAGGTGGATTTACTTTAGAAAATGAGATATATAATTGTTAGTAGTACAAATTAAGCAAAAATTCCTTCAGCAATTAACATTTTTCCACTAGGTGTTGCAAATTAATATTTGTAGCAACTTATATACCATGTAAAAAAAGAAAATTAATATTTATAGCAACTTATATACCCTGTAAAAAAAGAAAATTAATATTTATAGCAACTTATAGCAAATTAATATAAGCAATTACTATTGTAGCAAAAACTCGTTCAACAACAACTTATATATATATATATATATATATCAAAAACTCCTTCAACAACAACAACTTATATAGGTCAAAGATGATGTTGCAACGGCAACAACAACAGATAACTAGTTCAAAGAGTAGTTTTGATCCTTGTAAACTTTCAATATGCTCCATCATTTGATCTTGCAGTAACTATTCATCAACTTTACCCTGTAAAAAAGACAATTATTTTAAGTGAAATCTAAGTTAAAAAAATGAAATATTAAATATAGAATGTACCTTTAGTTTTTTAGGACATGTTGTTGAATAATGTCATTTTTCTCCACATGCACCACATGTTCTTTTTTTACTTTTATCTTTTGATATCTCAATTCCTGAATGAATCAGAGAAGCAAATTTTGGTCGACCTTTTGTTCGAACTGTTATTGAATCATGAATGATTAATCCACATGTATCTTCACCGAGACTCAGATTTTTGTCAGTTTCTGGCACTTTTAGGGAAGCATCCAAATCAAACTCTTCAATCTTTTGATTTATGTAATCAAATAGCTCTTTGAAAGCTTTATCTGATGTTGGAACATTTTTCAATTAGTTTGTTGAAGAGACAAGTTAGATTCCACTTCATAACCGATGTAACTGAACTAATAGTAGACATTTCAGTTGATCCATAAGTCAGTATATGTCTTGCTTGGATAGTCCATCTTTTTAGAATATAACATTCAGGAATTTTCGTGATTTGTTTTTTGCATAAAATTTTAAGACAATTCTTGCATAAAATACCATTCGTTTCAAATAAACAGCATTCACATCTTACACTGATAGGGTCTGAATGAACAAATTCAACTGTATACCAATTTTCTCTTAACTCAGAAGACAGACCCACTCTATATTTTTGTACCAAACCAAATGAATCAATTTTTTGGTGCCAACAATATAAGATTCCTTTAAACTCGCATTGCAAAGTTGAAACATAGATTTTGTGTAGCATTTACTTGCTTGTTCTTCAATGCTCGTATTGCCAATTAAGGATGATATTGAATTCATTGTTCTGAAATCTTCGACTTCTTCAGCATGGCGGCGAACTTGGACTGCTTTCTCGTATTGTTTAATAAACTCCAATAGATGTGTGTTTGCATTAACAAAACCATCAAAATATGCATTAATACTTTCACTTCTACCAGTAGATGTCATACCCGCAACAAAGAAACCTTTTAGATAAGCTGGAACCCAATGCAATCTACGCTGCCACATTCTACTCAGCCATTTATTTTTCTCTAGAGAGTATTTTGTAATCAATTCAGTCCATGCACTCTCACTAGCTTCAATACTTCTGCTCTTATACAATTGTTTATAATCTTTTGAAAAATCAGTATTACAATCTTTCATTTCATAAACATTCTCTACAAGATGTTTATGTATGTGCCACGAACAAAATCGATGTTGACTTTTTGGGAAAAGAGCTTTAATAGCATTGAACATTGCTTGATCCATATCAGTAATGATTACAAGAGGTGCTTTGTTAAACATATATTTTAACAATTGTTGAAAAACCCAGGTAAATGTCTCCTCCTTTTCATTAGCCAAAAGTGCACATCCAAATAAAATTGATTGTCTATGATGGTTTACACCAATAAATGGTGCAAAAGGCATCATAAGATTATTAGTTTTATAAGTCACATCAAATACAAGTACATCTCCAAAACTAAGATAATCATTCCTCGATCTAGAATTTGTCCAAAATATAGATCTCAGAAAACCATCTTCATCCAACTCTATAGAATAAAAAAATTGTGCATCTAGACTTTGTTGTAATTGTAGATATTGAAAAACTAAGACTTCTTCCCTACCAACATGATTTTTTCTCTGTTTCTGTAAATGATCTAAAACATTTTGAGAGCTTATACTTGTACCTACTCCACTTGCATTTAATACTTTTGCTATGTTTGATGGCCCAATTCCAGATTGATGTAAATTAAATCTTCCATCACTGTTGTTGCTAGTATGTTGTTATGTGATCTATGATGAAATTTATGCTTCCTTTGTTTTTCTTGGTGTGTCCAATGCGTGGTTATGCTCTTTAAAAAATGCAGAAACAAACCATTTACCGTATTTATTTTTTCGCTCATCTAACTTCGCTCCACATCCAACCCTTGTATCACGTCGCCTTGTATTTGTAGTTGATTCATTCATATTAGGTATAACTTTTTTGCCAGATTTATCACAGACATAATTTTTCCATATCAAATTTCTTGTTATTCTAGATTTGCTACTAGAATTTTACCTGATTCCAAACCCTGAAATCCATGCAAACTCAAGGCCAATGTAAGGTTCGTTAGTTTGAACAGGACTAAAATTTGAACCCTCTTCTACTGTGTTAATATCTTCAGAATGACTATTAATATCATCAATATTCATTGGAGATGAATCAGAAGTGCCTAATGTTTCATGACTCATCCTGTTTTATAGCAGAATAACATTTAAGACACTAGTATTGGACATTTAATAACTGCTATTTAATGAATGAAAAACCATCATTACCTTTCCAGTTCCGGCACTGGATGCGGCCGGCCGGAGTGGATGCGTGAGGAGTTCGGCCGGAGTGGTAGCAGGGAAGGTGCGGGATGCGGCCTGATGCTTCTTGAGGAGGTCGGCCGGAGCAGTAGCAGGTGTCACAACCCGCATTTTCTCCGTATTAAATAATACATCATAGTAAGAGGAAATACGTGTCAAGATGCCACGTCATGCAGGGGACAACTGCAAATGCTCAGGCAGCTTTACCTTCACACTTTTCTTTAGAAAGCCATGAACTTTATGTTTAAAACATAGTTTAAGTTTAAAGTTTTCAAACACTGTGTCCCTCGGTTTAATGGATCATCTAGTCCATAAAATAGAAAATATAGGTTTACGCAGCGGAAAATTCATAATTTATTTTATTATACCCTATGTGAGCATGACGAACTAACCAACATTCTGATGATTTGCAATTTCTAAATTTAGTATAAGTAAACAGAATTTCTTTTATGAGCTTCAAAATAAAATGATATTAGTTTAAAAAGAGATGTCATGTAGTAAGAATTATGCAGTTTAGTACGTAAAATATCTACAATGCAACATAACATAAAATCTTCCCAAGAGCATTTGCACTAATAGCAAAGCAACAATTGTAGCCTAAACATAGCAGGACAAAGTCTAACAAAGAAGAGATTCAGGCTATGGGCATCAACAAACTGGCACGAACACATCACCTAAACAAGTACTCAAAAGAAACCGAAAGTCTACCTCTCAAGCGAGAGTAAGAAGACAACTAGCAAATATGAAGAAGACAGATCTTGGTCAGCTCCACCTGCTACTGATCCGAACCTGAGGCATTCAAAAGAAAAGAATGCCTCAGCACATAGGCATAAAAAACATCAAGATCAAGAGTAGGAGAAATATTAGCAAAAAGGGGGTTACCAACCCACCAGGAATAACTGTGAGCATCAGCAAATCTTATAAAGAAATACTAGCAACCAATGAATAAGAAAAGACTAGCACAAGGTGCGGTCAAATTGCATTCCAGCAACATCCAAAGGAAAAGGTATCGAGTTGCCCAAGAAATTAAACACTATCCTAGCAAAAGCAGTACTGAGGCGAAGGCATTCTTTCCAACCAACCATCAGACCAAAACATACATCCCAGAAACAAAAGAACTGTGGCGGTGGTTACAGCCCACACAACCAACGGTCTACACGTCCATGGAAAGAACACAGGCACTAGCAGTGGCCACTTCGTCCACCCACAGTCCAAAAACAACCAACTGGGTCTAGTGGTTCACAAAATCCTGACCAAAACAGACACCACAGAAAAACCCAAACTCTATCGCAGGAAAACCCGACTCCAGGACAAATTCGTCGAGGACACTCGACAAATTTCACGACCACTCGACGAATCCACTTAGAAACACTCGACGGACAACTTAGAACACTCGGCGAAATACTTAGACAATTCGACGAATTCTTATTACGCGACGAATTTCTCTATCACTCGACGAATCTACTTACGATTATTTCGGAGAAGTTATATTTTAAGGGTATTGTAACGAATCTATAATTACTTGGCGAATTTCACTGAAGTAAAGGACCTTGACAGGAAAACAAATTTGTAAATGCTAGTCTAATTCAAGATATAAAGGAAAAGAATGCTAAAGATGATGAAATAACATGGCAAGGGGGAAGAATCCACCACTTGCCTCAAATCTTTTGGAGAAAACGGTCTCCAACACCCGCCACGCCGCAGATCGACCGCTAGAAGACCTCGAGGGAGGATTTCTAAAACTTTTGGGAAGAAAAAGAGGGTTAGGGCTACCGTCTCTAACCTCAAAAATCTACGAAACTCAAAATACTTACCGCGCACGCGAAGAGCTCGGCGAGAGCTTTCCAGATCTATGCTCCAGTGAATATTTCGTGCACCGGAGCTCCGGTGGCGGCGATCGAAAGCTCACGGAGGAACGCTTCCGCCTCCGATTCGCAACAGGTCGGGAAGAAAAATGAGTGTTTCGGTCAGTGACGGAGCTAGGAAATAATGTCAGGGTGGGCAGCTCAGTGCCCACAGCTTCTTAAAAAACACATTACATTTTCAATAATACATATTACCAGTCACATTACATTTCAAAAATAATACATGAATATTTAACAATATTTCAACTAATTTAAAATAAAAAACACATTACCTTTCATAGTTGACCACGTCGACTTTTCATATTCTGAAAGCGTTTGATGATAGTCTCATTATCAATATTTTTGAATATATCTCTTTCAATATATGTAACTAAGCAATCATTCATCATTGAGTCCCCCATCCGATTACGCAAACGGCTTTTCACGATATTCATTGCAGAAAATGCCCTCTCAACTGTAGCTGTAGCAACTGGTAAAGTCAATGATAATTTCATCAGTAGATAAACCAAAGGATGTAAAATATCCTTTTTTCTCTCAACCATCTTCATTGCAAGATCGCTAATTCCATTTACTTGTGCAAAGTCACTATCAGCCCAAACATCATAAACATAAGTCTCCAACTGACAACTCAGTTCCATAATATCTAAATTTGAAAATTCGGATGGATAAAACTCGGCAAGTCGTCTCAATTTTTGCTTACCAAAAGTAGAAAATGAATTATTCGGACTCAAACTTGCAACACAAAGAAGTAATTCTGTATTTGTCTCCGTAAATTGGTTATTCAATTCTTGAAGCTGCATATCTATCACATTATAAAATATCTCAACTCGATAACGATGTGAATTTGTCATTTCTTGAACCCTTCTTCTTGATCTGCCTCTTGCAACATATAAAGCATTCATATCTGGAATACTAATTTTGTAACTATTGCAGAATAAGGATACTTCATCAAATAAGTCTTTCCAACCTTTATCTCGTTTATCCTGCAACATTTGTTTAGAAATTTTCACTAAATGCATGACATTACTAATATCTTGGTCTTTACGTTGCAATGCCTGTGATAAACTGTTTGTTATTCCCAATATATCTCTCATCAAAAACAAAACAATTATGAAATCAAATGATTGAAGTGAATCTAATAATGAAAAGGTTGTTGCTTTATGATCAGAACTTGAATGTGGATCTTTTTCAACAATCTCGAGAACATCAATAATGGAGGAAAACATCACAATTATGTTAAGCAATGAACCATAATGTGATCCCCATCTAGTATCACCTGACCTTTTTAAAGTCCTTTCTTGGTTTAAACCAGTACCACTTAAGAGTTCACCTTTTTGTAAACCTTCAGTAATCTTTAAAAATTGAGACTCACGTAAAAGCTCTTGACGCTTACATGAGACATTGATTATATTGGTCAAAGTGGCAGTCAATTCAAAAAGCCAAGCAACTTGAACATGATTTTTTGCAACTACTACCAACGCTAATTGAAGTTGGTGTGCAAAACAATGAACATAATATGCAGATGGGTTATCTTTCATAATTAGAGCTTTAAGTCCATTAAACTCCCCTCGCATATTACTTGCATCGTCATATCCCTGTCCTCGTAATTTTGAAATGCTGAATCCATGATATAAGAAGAATTCTTCTAATGCTCCTTTAAGAGAATGAGCTGATGTATCCATGACATGCACAATTCCAAGAAAACGTTCAATTACCTGCCCTTCACTGTTAACATAGCGCAAAGCAATAGCCATTTGCTCTTTAGTAGATATATCTCGTGACTCATCTATCAGTATAGAAAAAAAAGCATCTCTAATATCCATTTTAATAAAATTTATTGTCTCAACTGCCATTGCATTGATAATATCTTTTTCAATTTCAGGAACAGTTAACTTGTTATTTTCTGGCGCGTTATGCAAAATCATTTTTTTCATCTCATCATTATGATCTCCGAGAAATCGTAAAAGCTCGAGAAAGTTTCCTTGATTTGTTGAAGAATCTGATTCGTCATTACCACGTAATGCTAAGCCCTGTTGTATTAAAAATCGAATGCAATCAATTGATGCTGTTAGACGTGTTTTATACTCGTGTCTAGCGAGAACTGTTTGTTTATGAAACCGGACCTCAATATGCTGACTTGATTTCATTAAGTTAGTACACATCACTGCAGCTTGATTGTGAATACTATTGGGGCTACCAACATGTTCTCAAAGTCTGCTCAAACCATCTTTCCAATTTCTAAATCCGTCAACAGTAAATGAATCTCCCCCTGATTGTTGTCCCATTTCAAGCTTAAAAAGATAACAAACCATACAAAATGCAGCGTCCTTTGCTATGCTATATTCCAACCACGAAGGAAATTGCTCAAACCATGAATAATTGAACCTTCTAGTTCTAGCTGTATTCCCAAACATTGTTTGTGGAAATTGATGATGGCGTGGTTGACATGGACCCTTCAATAAATATTGTCTTATAATTCCATCTCTATCATTAACATTATAATCTGACATTCTAACTCGTAACCCCGGATCAACTATTATGTTGTCTACATTAGCTTCAATCTGACCCCTCTTTGAAGATGATTCAGAAATTGGAAGTTTCTTAAGATATTTATCCATTTCTGTAAAAACCAATAAACAAAATGAATACCCACGCAAAACAAAAAAGTAAATGCACAGCACAGATCTAAATAGATTTGAGAATTATCTTCAGTTTGTTGATTGTTTCAAAACATATTTTTCAAGGAACCAAATGAGCAGAGCTACTTTGATTATCAAAACATTTATCAAATTATGACATTTTAATGTTGTGATTTGTTTTATGTTGGATACATCATACATAATTTCTGATATGAGGAAGTGAGGAATTACTTGGAGGAAGGGAAATGAGGAACAATACCTGATTATGGCTGATTGACTGACTAAAAATCACAAATGCTATGCATCAGTTCATTCTTCACTGCTATTCTTCTAAAGCCTAAACAGAAAAGGGAAATGAGGGAAATCAAAAATAGGGAATGATTGGAAGCTTGGAGCTGCTATGGAAAATGGGGGAAAATCAGAAACCGATTAACCGAATACCTAAATCCAAACAAGAAATGATTGGAGGCTTGCCTGCTGGAGTGCTGCTGTGCTGGGCCTGGGCGTCGGCTGCTTCGCTGATCGCCTACGAATCTGCGATGGCGCCGCCGAGGCGCCAAGTCGCCGACTGCCGAGCAGAGCAGTGGAGGAGGGACGGAGGCGTGATCGATCGTCGGAGATGGAGAAAGGAAGATTGGAGCTGCTCGGGGCAGGTCATGCACCGTCGTCGCCGCGTCGCGTGCCTCCTCCTCGTCAGGCCGTCGCGTGCCTCACAGTCGTAGAAATGGAAAATCGCCCTAGCGCAAGAAAGACTCAGCCCTCCTCGATGGCGATAAAATAAACCTCCTCCGTTAGATTAATATTTGATCGTATGGTGAAAAAAAATCGAAGCAAAATTTGGGAGCCTGGGATTCGAACTTGAATCATCACCAAAGCCATCTAAAATTTATTCCACTGCACCGACTTAAAACTTCTGAACATATTCTATATTTATATATATATAATAATTATATATATATATATTAAAATTTTAAAATTTTAGTCGTAAACTCACAACCGACCACTTATTTTGCAAAATCCAGGGTGGGCCGCTGCCCACCCTGGACCCTATATAGATCCACCCCTGGTTTCGGTTGACTCACGGGGAAGAAGAGGATATATATATATATATATATATATATATATATATATAAACGAGCATCTTCGCACGGGCTACGCCCGTGCTTGATGCTCTTCGCAGCGACATTACACTTGCAGCGACGGTACCTCTGCCCAAAGTCGCCCCTTCTCGGGCGCTCGGTCAATTGATAGTGCACCAGGAGCCCCCGTGCCCAGTGTCACAACCCGTATTTTCCCGAAATAGATTGTAGTATCAGAGTAAGGGGGGAAAATACGCGTCGTGATGCCACGTCCTGTAGGGGCAGCTACAGACGTTCAGGCGATCACTCAACGAACATTTTACGCTAGTTATGAATTTATAAAAGGAATTATCCCTTAAGATTTATTTTAAAACTGAAGGAAACCGTGCCCCTCGGCCCTGCGATTCACTAAGGCATTCTTCATAAAAAGAAATATGCGTACACAACAGAAGAAAATATGTTCATTTTATTCCTAACGGCGCTGAAGATCAGAGACATCTCCAGGGCGATCGCCGATCTATATTTAGTATATAATAAAGAATTATCATTTTCTTTTATTTAGGTTTACGCCTTGCAAATATGTGATACTTAGTAGTAGATACGACAACAGTTAAAACAACTTTTTTATAATGCCAAAAGAACTGCATATAATATTCAATAACCAAAAAAGAAGGCTTTTCCCAGAGTATACATATACAAATAGCCAAGTAGCAGTAAAGGAAACTAGCAGTAGTACCAGCAAGTAAACCAAATAAAAGTCGTACGGGCGTCAACAACTGACACGAACCCGTAGGAGAGCAAGTCAACAGTCCCAAAGAGGAAGAGCTACTACAACAGAACTAAATCCTTACCCACTAGAAAGGGAATGCCTCAGCGGCGAACAGAACGACCACGCTCACACTCCGGCAGCAGCTACAAACCTAAACCTGAGGCATTCATAAGAAAAGAATGCCTCAGCCCAAAGGGTGCAAGAAAACAGCATGGGTATAAGAAAAGAAAAGGCAAGGTAACAAGTAGCGTAAACAGTCTGAAAGGAGTATATAATACATATATATACACATATACTCATATATATAACTATATATATACGCGTATATAAGGATTTCAGTAAATGAAGTTTAAGAAGATTCCGCATATACCCGATCTGATGGACAAAGGCGCAAATAAACTTTCTTGGCATATAGTGCAAAACGGACCAGTGGTGGCGGACCCAAACAATGTCACTATCCACTCACATAAAGGGGACATTCACCCCAACCATACAAAGGCGCCGTGGTGGTGGTCTCATTGTCCTACCAACCACTACTAAAAGAACTGCGATGGAGGACCCCATTGTTCCCTGTACCCATCCTTTCAGTTCAAATAAATCCACCGTCGCTTAGCCAAGAAATAATAAGGGATATGCAGAATTAAGCACGCATCCACCATTCGGGTCAAGTAATAAAAATCTCAAGGGGCAGCCCCCTTACAACCCCCATTCAACAAGGTAAGAGCAGCCCAAGGCAAAACAACCCCAATTCAACAAGGTAAAAAAACAGCCCAAGGCAAAACAGCCCCAATTCAACAAGGTAAAAAACAGCCCAAGGCAAAACAGCCCCAATTCAACAAGGTAAAGAGCAGCCCCAGCAAAACAGCCCCAATTCAACAAGGTAAAGAGCAGCCCCAGCAAAACAGCCCCAATTCAACAAGGTAAAGAGCAGCCCCAGCAAAACAGCCCCAATTCAACAAGGTAAAGAGCAGCCCCAGCAACAAAAAAAAAGAAAAATCAAAACAGCATCTACAGCAGGAGAGCAAAGCCCCAAGCAATTAAAGGCAGCAGGGCAAGGCTACAGCAGCAAGCACAAAGCCATAGCTGCAAGCACAAAGCCACAGCAGCAAGCACAAAGCCACAACAGCAAGCACAAGGCCACAACCGCAAGCACAATCCCTAATCAATTCCGAACCAAAAGGGGAACACGGATTCCAACTCATAATGTAAAAATTCATACCCAAGCATCAAGAATAAAGGATTTCCAGCCATAAGTGATAACCAAGCATCAGGAGAAAGAAAGGGGGGGAAGGAGAAGAAGAAGAAGTTTTCTTGCCTCCAATCGAACTGGAGAACCAACAAATCGCAACAAACACGACGCCGACCTAGCCCAGTCGACGAAGACGAGCCCCGGCAGCAAAAATTCCTCCTCCACCGGCAACTCCGGCGCCGCCCGACGCCGAAACCCTAGGTCGCCCCCCTTTTGTCACTCGGCAGCAGAGAAGGATCGGGGGAGGGGAAGGAAACGAGGCAGCAGAGAAAAAAAAAAGCCAAGGCCAAGAAGAGCACCCAAACATGCATATATACTTGTATGTGTATATATGTATATATATATACATGTATATATATATTCATACATATATATACATATATACGTATATATTTTCATATGCACACCATTAATCACATACGCATTTCTTCATAAATGGGGGAAATTGCTTATACACACACACACACACACACACACACACACACCTTTACGCAACCCTTGCACGAATACGAATATATATATGTATATATATTTATATATTCCCCTACGTACGCCTGCGTAGATGATTCCGCCTAGGATTAGCTCGCTGGACGACGACGCTCCCTAAAAGGTAACGCCCCTCTCATATACACTAAACTGCGATAATTTCGTATTTTTAAACGGTTGATTTTATAGCGACTCCACTTAAAAGGTTATTAGAAAACCTGGGGCGTTACAGTCACCCCTCCTAACAAAAGTTTCGCCCCGAAACTTCTTCCCATCAGCACCAAACAAGGAAAGAATGGAAGAAAAGAAAACTTAGGAGACGAAAACTTACCGGGGAAGCTAGCCGAAGAGATGAGGGTAGCACTCCTTCATTGCTGACTCAAGCTCCCAGGTTGCACCCCGAACATCCTGATTGTCCCAAAGGACCTTCACCATAGGGATGGTCTTCCTCCGCAACACTCGATCCTACCTTTCCAAAATGCGAACAGGCTGCTCCACAAACGACAGATTGGGCTGCAGCACTGGCACGGAATCTAGAACATGACGATCGCTGCGGACACACTTGCGCAATTGGTTCACATGGAAAACGTCGTGCACGCCCGGGAAAGAGGCAGGTAATAATAACTGTACGCAGAAACCCTGATGCGTTCGACGATCTCGAATGGGCCTACATACCTGGGGTCTAGCTTGTGGCTCTTCCCAAATTGCTTAACGCCTGTCATCGGGGACACCTTAAGGAACACCGGGTCCCCTACTGCAAATTCCAGATCACTCCTACGCCGATTGGCGTACTTCTCATAGCGGTCCTGGGCTACCCGCAGCTTCTCTCAGATCTGCGTCACAGCAAAGCTCATCTCCTCCAAGGCCTCAGGACCCAGAATAAGCTTATCGCCCACTTCAGCCCAAAACAGGGGAGTCCGACATCTCCTCCCATACAGTGTCTCGAACGGAGCCATCTGCAAGCTCTCCTGGTAGCTATTGTTGTACGCAAACTCCATGAGCCCAAGGCGTTCATCCCAAGCCCCTCCATGCTCTAGAATATAACACATGATCATATCCTCCACGATCTAATTAACCCTCTCTGACTGCCCATTCGTCTGCGGATGATAGGCTATAGAATGCCTGAGATCGGTGCCCAAAGCCCCTTGCAGACTCTGCCAAAAACTAGAGGTGTATCTGGAATCACGATCAAATACTATGCCCGCGGGAACCCCATGCAGTCTAATGACCTCCTGCACATACAGAGACGCAATCTTCTCCATAGAATAACCAGTCTTGTACGCCACGAAGTGAGCACACTTGGTCAACCGGTCAACGATGACCCACACTGCATCATGCCCCCGCGGAGATCTCAGCAATCCAGTACTGAAATCCATGGAGATGCTCTCCCACTTCCACAAGGGAATATCCAACGACGTCAACTTGCCCCCGGGCCTCCTGTGATCCGCCTTGACGCGCTGACAAGTGTAGCACTGCGCCACGAACCTCGCAATGTCTCCCTTCATGCCAGGCCACCACACAATCTGCTTCAAATCGCGATACATCTTCGTAGAGCCAGGGTGATAGGATAGGCTGGAGTCGTGAGCCTCCTCACAAATCTTCGCTCGAATCTGCTCCACAGCGGGTATGCACAGCCTGCCACGGTACCTCAAGGTACCCTCCACATCAATCGAGAAATCTGGCAACTCACCCCTCTCCGCTCTACCTCGGAGATGCTGCAGATCCGAATCATCCCTTTGGTGAAACCTTGACAAAACAATCCAGGACGGCTCCTCAACCTCCAAACGAGACGGACCACCACTGGGCTTCACCGCGATGCTCATCAGAAAGAACTCCTCCAGCAGGGATTGCACAGAGGGTCCGAAAACAGAAGCTGACTTCCTGCTCAGGGCATCCACCACTACATTTGCCTTGCCGGGGTGATAGAGAATCTCCACATCATAATCGACCATGTACTCCATACACCGACGCTAGCGTAGGTTCAGCTCGCGCTGGGAAAACACGTAAATCAGGCTCTTGTGATCTGAGTAGATCTTGCACTCCACCCCATACAAGAGATGCCTCCACAGCATTAAGGCATATATCACCGCAGCAAACTCCAAGTCATGCGTCGGGTAGTTTCGCTCATGCACCTTTAGCTACCGCGACCCGTACGCAATGACCTTGCCCTCCTGCATGAGAACGCACCCAAGGCCTATCAGTGAAGCATTGACGTAGACCTGAAACTCCACTCCCTCAACCGGGAGAGCCAAAACTGGGGCGGAACACAACCTCCTCTTTAACTCCTGGAAGGCCTCCTCGCACTGCTCACTCCAAACGAAAGCCGCTTCCTTCCGCGTCAACCTGGTCAGAGGCGCGGAAATGCCTGAGAAACCCTCCACAAACCTCCGGTAATAACCAGCTTAATCCAGGAAATTGCGGATCTCCTTCGGCGACGACGGCCTCTTCCAGTCCAAAACGGCAGCGACCTTCGCTGGGTCCACAGAGATGCCACTCTTGCTCACCACGTGACCCAAAAAGGAAACTTGCGAAAGCCAGAACTCGCATTTGCTCAGCTTGGCATACAACTTGTGTGCCCTCAAGGTAGACAACACCAACCGCAGATGCCGAGCATGCTCCTCCTCGCTCGAAGAATAAATCAGCACATCGTCAATGAAAACCACCACGAACTGGTCCAGAAAGTCCCGGAATACCCTATTCATCAGATCCATGAAAGCTGAGGGCACATTCGTCAGCCCAAAGGACATCACCAGGAACTCAAAATGTCTGTAACGCGATCAGAAAGCAGTTCGCAGAATGTCTGAGTCGCGAATCCTCAGATGATGGCAACCGGACCGGAGGTCGATCTTCGAGAACACGCAGCATAGTCGATGCACATCCTCATCGACCCATCCTTCTTCTTCACAAACAGAATCGGCGCACCCCAAGGCGACAAGCTCGGCCTAATATAACCAAGCTGCAGAAGCTCATCCAACTGAGTGCGCAGCTCCTCCAACTCCCACGGTGCCATACGATAGGGTGCCTTCGCAATAGGGCGGGTCCCGGGCTCCAGATCTATCACAAACTCAACCTCTCGCTCCGGAGGGATACCAGGAAAGTTGTCGGGAAAAACGTCCGGGAAGTCCCGCACCACAGGAATGTCCTCCACACAAGGCGCCGACGTACAGGCCGCAAGTAAAATAGAAACGACGCAGACCCGACCATCAAACTCCGCCAAGGCCTGGGCACAAACCACCGACATAACTGAGGAAGTCTGACGCGGGAAGCTAAACACGCTCCTGGGCTGGCCATCGTCCATCAGGAAATCCAGACGCTTATCCCTGCACTGGATCACGGCGTCATAACGAGTTAGCCAATCCATGCCCAAGATCACGTCGAAGTCCTCCAAATCGATCACCATCAGATCTGCATAGCCCAAAAATCCATCCAACACGATCGGACACTGCCTCACCCACAGATCTGACACCACTGAATCACCGGACGGGTACTTGACACGAAACGGACCATCAACTCGCTCCAGAGCCCAGCGATGACGATCAACAAACCTCTTGGCCACAAAAGAGTGAGTGGCACCAGAGTCAAAAAGAACGTGCGCCCAATAGTCTCGAACCTTAAACTCGCCTAACAAAGCAGTATAGACACACGACAACACAAGAATGAGGCATTAATATAGCGACTAGTTTATCATAGCAAGATTAAACTATAACGAGAACGAGGACGAACCTGATATCACCTGGTTCGAGCACTGCGCTTCCTCCTTTGACACTGCATTCAACTTTACTTTCCCTCAATCTATCTGCTGCTGCTGAGGCGGTGGCGGTGCCACGGCTGGGAGGGCAAGCTGCTGGCCGGTCGGCTGAAGCTGCGGGCACTTGAACTTCACATGTCCCTTCTGTCCGCACTGATAGCAAACCTTACCCTTTGACCAGCAACGACTTTCGTCGTGCCCCCTCCGCTTGCATGAAGTGCAAAACAATTCAACCTTCGGAGCACCCTGCAGAGCCATTACCTGAAGATGCCTCTGCGCCCCCAGCCTCTTGAAACACTTCTCGTGTGGATGGCCCACACGGCCGCAAAAACTGCAAACCACCTTGCCCTTCTTACCTGGAGCAAGGCTGCCTCCATCGTCGGCTTTCCTTTTCTCCCTTCTCGATTCCTTCCCTCGATTTCTGGCATTCTCGATCGCCTCAACCTTCAGAGCGGCCTCCACCGCATCCGCAAAGCTCACGGACCGGTAAGCACTGGCCAACTGCTGGATCTCACCGCGAAGACCTCCCAAAAATCTCTTCACCCGGTTTTCCTCAGAAGCAACCAAATCCGGGGCGAACCTTCTCATCTTGGAGAACTCGATCTCATACTCCCTTACTGTGAGCTGTCGCTGCTTAAAATGTAAGAAGTTATTCATCAGGCGATCCTGCTCCACTGAAGGCAGGAATTTCTTCAACAGCCTCCCCTTGAACTGCTCCCACGAGCAACCTTCTACAAGAGCCTCCTTCTCCCGGATCCACCAACTCCTTGCCAAACCCTTGAGCTGGAAGGCAGCAATCATCACCTTCTGGTCCGCCGTCGCGCCAGAGTACGAGAACATCTCCTCCATCGCCAGGATCCAATCATCAAGCACCATGAAGTCCGCCCTCCCATCATAAGTCGGGGGTCCTAGCCTCTGGAAATGCGTGATAAAATTCATTTCTGGTGGCAACGTAGCAGGGGGAACAAGGGGTGCAGGACGGGAAATCTCCGGCTAACTAGCCTCGGGATGCTGCCGCTGAGTGGCAGCCAACAACGTCTGCATCTGCTCCTGCATCGCGACCAACTGCCGCGCCAAGGCCTCGTTATTCAGATGCAGCTCTTCAATCGCTGCCTCACTATTCGCACCCGATGTCTCGCCCTCGGACTGGGGAACAGGATTTGCGGGCCGACGCCTAGAATCCATATCTAGTAGAGACAACAACAAATAACAAGATAAGGCTAGACTCAAACCTCTAGGAAGGGAAGACATACAAATACTTGCTTTTGCTACTGCTTTTTCTCTGGGAAACGTAAATACATAATATCACGTTATACTCAGGATGGTGTACCATCCTCTACCTCTCGTGCATCTCTCCCGTATGCATATAAGCTTAAAAACTTACCTTTAAAATCATGGGTGTACAAGTGTCATCGGGTAGATCTCTGGCTTGGCACATGTGCTTATGCAATGTTATGCTATGCATGCAGTGCTATGCAAACTAAGAAAAGGCCTTAATGCATGCTATGAGCGGCGTACGCATGCGATCTTATGCATCCCATACTACATATTATCGCATGCAACGAAAAGAAAAAAATCTAATGGACACGCATGCGACCTACGTTATGCATCCCATACTACATAACAGTCGCATGTTGTCACCTATGAGGATCCATATACAGACACATATTATGCATCACATACTACATAATATGCCTCGTATACTTCTTTCATGCTTATGAGTGTAGTGTTCGTACTTCAGCCGAGATCAACCGATGACCCATCGGTGAGTGCATGCAATGATTAACGATTCTCACTGGACGGTTAACCGGGCCAGCCAGACCATTGCCAGCAACCCGGCTAACCTCCCTCTGATACCAACTGTCACAACCTGTATTTTCCCGAAATAGATTGTAGTATCAGAGTAAGGGGGAAATACGCGTCGTGATGCCACGTCCTGTAGGGGCAGCTACAGACGTTCAGGCGATCACTCAACGAACATTTTACGCTAGTTATGAATTTATAAAAGGAATTATCCTTTAAGATTTATTTTAAAAAGGAAGGAAACTGTGCCACTCGGCCCTACGATTCACTAAGGCATTCTTCATAAAAAGAAATATGCGTACACAACGGAAGAAAATATGTTCATTTTATTCCTAACGGCGCTGAAGATCAGAGACATCTCCAGGGCGATCGTCGATCTATATTTAGTATATAATAAAGAATTGTCATTTTCTTTTATTTAGGTTTACGCCTTGCAAATATGTGATACTTAGTAGTAGATACGACAACAGTTAAAAACAACTTTTTTTATAATGCCAAAAGAACTGCATATAATATTCAATAACCAAAAAAGAAGGCTTTTCCCAGAGTATACATATACAAATAGCCAAGTAGCAGTAAAGGAAACTAGCAGTTGTACCAGCAAGTAAACCAAATAAAAGCCGTACGGGCGTCAACAACTGACACGAACCCGCAGGAGAGAAAGTCAACAGTCCCAAAGAGGAAGAGCTACTACAACAGAACTAAATCCTTACCCACTAGAGAGGGAAGGCCTCAGCGGCGAACAGAACGACCCCGCTCACACTACGGCAGCAACTACAAACCTGAACCTGAGGCATTCATAAGAAAAGAATGCCTCAGCCCGAAGGGTGCAAGAAAACAACATGGGTATAAGAAAAGAAAAGGCAAGGTAACAAGTAGCGTAAACAGTCTGAAAGGAGTATATAATACATATATATATACACATATACTCATATATATAACTATATATATATACGCTTATATAAGGATTTCAGTAAATGAAGTTTAAGAAGATTCCGCATATACCCGATCCGATGGACAAAGGCGCAAATAAACTTTCTTGGCATATAGTGCAAAACGGACCAGTGGTGGCGGACCCAAACAATGTCACTATCCACTCACATAAAGGGGACATTCACCCCAACCATACAAAGGCGCCGTGGTGATGGTCTCATTGTCCTACCAACCACTACTAAAAGAACTGCGATGGAGGACCCCATTGTTCCCAGTACCCATCCTTTCAGTTCAAATAAATCCACCGTCGCTTAGCCAAGAAATAATAAGGGATATGCAGAATTAAGCACGCATCCACCATTTGGGTCAAGTAATAAAAATCCCAAGGCGCAGCCCCCTTACAACCCCCATTCAACAAGGTAAGAGCAGCCCAAGGCAAAACAGCCCCAATTCAACAAGGTAAAAAAATATCCCAAGGCAAAACAACCCCAATTCAACAAGGTAAAAAAATAGCCAAAGGCAAAACAGCCCCAATTCAACAAGGTAAAGAGCAGCCCCAGCAAAACAGCCCCAATTCAACAAGGTAAAGAGCAGCCCCAGCAAAACAGCCCCAATTCAGCAAGGTAAAGAGCAACCCCAGCAAAACAGCCCCAATTCAACAAGGTAAAGAGCAGCCCCATCAACAACAAAAAGAAAAATCAAAACAGCATCTACAGCAGGAGAGTAAAGCCCCAAGCAATTAAAGGAAGCAGGGATAACATCAGCAGGGCAGGGCTACATCAGCAAGCACAAAGCCACAGCAGCAAGCACAAAGCCACAGCAGCAAGCACAAAGCCACAACAGCAAGCGCAAGGCCACAACCGCAAGCACAAGCCCTAATCAATTCTGAACCAAAAGGGGAACAAGGATTCCAACTCATAATGTAAAAATTCATACCCAAGCATCAAGAATAAAGGATTTCCAGCCATAAGTGATAACCAAGCATCAGGAGAAAGAAAGGGTGGAAGGAGAAGAAGAAGAAGAAGTTTTCTTGCCTCCAATCGAACCGGAGAACCAACAAATCGCAACAAACACGACGCCAACCTAGCCCAGTCGACGAAGACGAGCCCCGGCAGCCAAAATTCCTCCTCCACCGGCAACTCTGGCGCCGCCCGACGCCGAAACCCTAGGTCGCCCCCCTTTTGTCTCTCGGCAGCAGAGAAGGATCGGGGGAGGGGAAGGAAACGAGGCAGCAGAGAAAAAAAAATATGCCAAGGCCAAGAAGAGCACCCAAACATGCATATATACATGTATGTGTATATATGTATATATATACATGTATATATATATATATATATTCATACATATATATACATATATACGTATATATTTTCATATGCACACCATTAATCACATACGCATTTCTTCATAAATGGGGGAAATTGCTTATACACACACACACACACACACCTTTACGCAACCCTTGCACGAATACGAATATATATATATGTATATATATTTATATATTCCCCTACGTACGCCTGCGTAGATGATTCCGCCTAGGATTAGCTCGCTGGACGACGACGCTCCCTAAAAGGTAACGCCCCTCTCATATACACTAAACTGCGATAATTTCGTATTTTTAAACGGTTTCTTTTATCGCGACTCCACTTAAAAGGTTATGAGAAAACCTGGGGCGTTACACCCAGCCCTACATTAGCCCCTCATCGGCAGTGTCCTAACTCGACAACAATCCTGCAGCTCGCAAACACCCGTGCACGACAGTACCCAGGACACAATAGTACGTTGATTGCAGCCGTCACTCCACCTGCAATCACCTTCTCTCGGGCTGACAGAAATCGCACGACGGTTGGCCCTTCACTCGCCACCCCCGAGCACAGCATTCTAATTGCATTGTCAATTGACCGAGCGCCTGAGAAGGGGTGACTTTGGGCAGAGGTACCGTCGCTGCAAGTGTACTGTCGCTGCGAAGAGCATCGAGCACGGGCGTATCCCGTGCGAAGATGCTCGTATATATATTAACGATCCACAATGTACCCCGCCACCAACAGTATCATTAACTACATTGAAAGCAGGACTATCTTATTAAATGCAACGCCAAACGAAATTGGTAATAAAACATAAGTCGACACTTGCCTAGTGTGCTTGATGGTAGGCGGTGTCGCAAGAGGTTGATTTTTGTGCATGTCCTCTTCGTTACCTTGCACGGTCACATGCAATAGTGCGTGCTCTTTCCTGTTCTTTTTCGGTTTTATTATGTCTCCATGCTCTTGTACAGTGTTAAGTTGTTTTAGTCACGATCCAGAATATGCTACTCAATGTGGTCCTAATATGTGGGAGAAGTCAATATATATTCGGGCTTATAATCCAACAAATGTACAACACATGGTCATTTACATCCTAAGAAGTATTGCCTGAAGTCAAGAGGTTGATTTTTATCTGTATATGTGCTTGCGCTATGTAACGCCCCGAGTTTTTTCCTTATAATTATTTTATTTAAAGTATATGGAATTAATAATAATTGTTCTAAAGCAAAATATTAATTCTGGGCATGGAGGCGATAGGGGCGTTACCTTTCGGAATCGTCGTCGTCATCCGGCGTTTTGTTTCTAGAAAGAGGCTTATGTGGGTATAAGTATATGTAAGTTTTTGCGTATACAATTTCTTATATATGTATATATATACATATAAGTTATATTTTTATATGCGTATATATAAAAGATTACTTATTATATAAGTACATATATTTTATTTATTATATAGATACACATATATATGTGTACATATAGAATTATAGGCTTGTATAAGTATTTACTTATTAGCATGCTACTATAAATATATACGAATATAGATATTCATATGTGTTTGCGCGCTTGAAATTTTTTTAGGGAGGTTGTTCAAAAGTATATGTATTTATGTATACGTATACTTTAATTGTTGAGGTGCAAAGATATATATAAAGAGTTATACAAACATAAATATGATATATATATGTATATGCGTATAAGATTTGGGATACTTTAGGCCTTATGTTCATATGCGGGTGGATATATGTAGGTTCAACCATATAATATATATATATAACTATATATGACATTTATATATAAAGTTATTATTATTATTATAATTATTATTATTATTATTATTATTTTTGTTATAACTCATTTTGGCATCCATTACAACCCCTGCTATCCCCTTTCCCCGATATCCCCTTCCCCGATTTCTGCTGTGGAGAGCCGCGCCTAGGGTTCGTGCGGTCGGTGCCGTTTTCGTCGTCGGAGCTGTCGGAGGAGGTCGGGTCGCAGAAGCTAGGGTCCCGGGAGGCTCTCTCCTTGCGTGGTCGCGGTCCGGCGAGACGCCGTGTGTAAGCGAGGCAAGAAGACTCTTCCCCTCTTCCCCTCCATCTCCTCCTTCTCGCTTATTTTATCCTGGGCCGATTAGGGAGTTTTGCCCAGCTTTTGCTATGGTTTTAGTATCAAGATCTGGATCTACCTTCCTCTTGGCTTAAATTGCTATTTCCTGATTCAATTTTCGTGGCTAATGTTAAGTATTTCCCTTCTGGATTTGCATGCCTGGTCGGATTGGTTAGTTCTGGATGCTATGCTTGTTCTTTTACATAAATCCGGATTTGTATGTGCTTGATTTTCTTTGCTTCAACCTGGAATCGTATACTTGATCTTCTTACAAAAACTGGGTCCATGTAGGATAGTTTTTTTGCAAAGAAAATCTGGACTTGTATGTTGATTTTTTTTGCAAAAATAATCTAAAATTTACATGTGCTCGGTTTTATAAGGGAAGCTGGATTTATACGCTTAGTTTATGCAAAAAAATCTGGATTCATACTTGCTCTAAGGCTTGGGAGTAGGCCGTCTAGTTCTTGATTCAATCCGCCGGCTAATTTTTGATTTATTTTATTTTCCCTTGTTTTCCCCCTGATTTTAAACTCTCGATTTACGAAGCTCTGCGCCTATATGCTAGGATATCTTCTTGGTTTAAACCTAAGTCAATTACCTGGTTTGTAAATTTTTTGTGTTTAATTTGAGGGCTAGGTATTCACTTAGATTTATGCAAAGTTAAATTTCCTAGGCTATATGCTAGAGATTTCGTTCTCGTGGGGAAGGTTGAGCTTGTTAGCTATTCGTATTATGCGGGGCTTATTTAAATTAGTTAAGCATAAGTGGTCTTGCTCGGCAAATTTCCAAATCCTGCATTTCTTCCTTTGGTTGGCTAAGTTGGTTATTGCGGCGGGCTAAAAATTCCCTGGAAATTTCGTATTTTAATTTTCCTGACTATTTGGGAAAGGTTAGATACTAAATTTCCTGGGAATTTCTCTTGCTAGTTCTCGGTGACCTAGCGAGGCTAGCAATTGTTTAATGTGTAGGTTAAGTGAGCGAAATTCGGTTTGGGTCTTTTACTTGTTCCAGTGACCGGCAGCTTTGCACTTTTAGTAGCAGAAAGTATCGAATACTATTGTATAACACTCACATAAATATATATACATACAGAAGTTATTAAAGGTTGCTAAATAGCTTTACTTCGTTCATCTTCCTGTGTTGATGAAGAGAATGTTAAAGTTCATCTTCCTATGTTGATTAGGAGATCTTCCTTGACCGCAAAACTAAGTTGTGCTCTATTTGCCCTGTAATTGGTTAGTGTTCATTTGCAGTGTCTTGTCGTGCCTTATTCTTCGTACCGTTGAAAGAGGTTCGTTAGGAGCCAAGTTTGGACTTGCTTAGTGTTTTCAAATGAACCGTTGAGCTTTGTTCAGGTGTTTAACCTTTGTATCATGTTTTTCTTCGTCTTGTTCCGGCACCAGACCTGGCATGGTGTCGGCTTTCTGAAATCATGTTCCCCCACCTGACACTCCTTTGTTTGCTATGTGGGATTTATGAGCTAAGTATGCTGTGTTGTTTAATCCTCCGGGATAGTTTTGGTAAGTGGTTCCCGATCTCTATGATCTTCGTTTTTTAAACGTTCTGAGTATTCTCTGGTAAACTGCACCGTGGTATAGTTATATACTTATATATATACATATACTTATGTATATGTTTATGCACCCTGCTTCTGGTGTTATGTGTGAGTCTGTTGGGCGTGTGAGCTAAAGGTCACCGCCACAGTGCCTCTTTTGGGCTGTTGGTTTGAGTGGATTGGAGTCACCGCCGCAGCACTCCTGTTTGGTTTTTGGTCTGCGGGCGTTAGTGGAGATACCACCGTCGCAGTGCCCTTTTTTTTGGGGACGCTTTTACCTCGAGCTGACCAGTCTCAAGTTCTTAAGCACATATGCTTATATATGTGTTTTATGATAGTATATGTATGACTATCACCTCTGAGCCACAATGGCGGACACGTGGTGGGCTTTGATTGTGTTGACTATTACCTTCTGGTGCAGGCTTTTCTTCTTACCGAGTGCACTCATTTGAGCTGGCTCGGGTTGGTGTAAGATTATAGATGTTTACCTGCTTAGCTTTCTATTCTGCACTCTCTTATTTCTCTTATTGCTAAATCTTGGTTTTCTTGCACCCTTTTGGGCTGAGGCATTCTTTTCTTATGAATGTCTCAGGTTCAGGTTTTTAGCTGTCGTAGGGGTTAGAGCGGCGTCGTTCAGCTGTCCTGTCGGCCCTTCCTCTCTTGTAGGTAAGGGGCCGTTCTTTTGGTTATTTTTCCTTCTTTCCTGCGGGTTCGTGTCAGTTGTTGGCGCCCGTATGAATCTCTTTTTGTGCTAGTTTACTTGCTAGTTGTTTGTTGTTACCTTCAAGTTGTTTACCTACTTGCTCTCTGGGAAGTTTTATGCTAGGATGCATTAGTTACTTTATTGTTATAAAAATGTCATCCTTGCATATCATGATTTTTTTATATAAATGTCACATATTTTGAAAATCGTAGAAAATCCTTTTTTACTATGCTAAACATAGATATGTGCATATCATTTCTGGGATGTTTATTTTCATGTTCATGTAGGCTAAAAACAAACTTATTTCCGCTACGTATGTATAGATTTCTACTTGTGGACTAGATGATCCACCGGACCGAGGGACGCGGTCTTAAGCTAAAATGAAATCTTTCTTTTAATCCAAACACATATATGTTTTTATATATATATAAAATTATCGTAAGGAGTGTTGCTTGAGCGTCTGTAGTCGTCTCCTGCAGGCGTGGCATCACGACGCGTATTTTCCCCTTGCTCTGATAATATGTATTATATTCATGGGAAAATGCGGGTTGTGACACACTATTTCCTAATTTTTTGGTATTTGTTGTTGTTGACGGAGTGTTCGTCGTCTTAGTCGAGCAGAATTGTGCATTCTCTCACATCACCTTGCTTGTTGTTCTTTTGTCAATCGTGTTGTTCATTCTCTAGTGTGAGCTCGTTGTACAATAATGCGTGCTCCTCATTCCCTTGCCACATTATGAAGTAAAAAAGTGAGAGAAACCAATATTCATCTACTTTCACTTTCGTATAGTCATCATTAAGGTGTTATATTAACTCCTAGCTATAAGTTTATACACAGCCAATGGAAAATTGTGAAGCCGCCTCCCATGCTGAAATCAATCACCACCAGTGAATTCTTTGAAGCATAAGCATAGCAAAAGAATTTGCAACACAAAAGTGTTGAAATGATTGAAGTGGAGTGGAAGGTGGCCGGCGGTCTGTATATTGGTGACCGCAGAGACCGCGTGGTCTCTGTGCTGGTGCTCTGCCGGTATGGCTCTGGCAGTCTGCTGTGTTGGCCGGTTTGTTCTTGTGATGTTCCGGTCTCTTCTCGGTCTGCTTTGCTTGGCTGGTTTATCTTCTTGTAAGAAGACCGGGCGGTCTGTTCTTGTGTAACCGCTGTGACCGGGCGGCTTATGCAGGTTGATCTGACGACTTGTCTGAAGTCGTCCAGATGTTCTTAGTTTCCTCTTAGCGGTCTAAGGAAGGAGTGATACGTGTCCGCGCAGTCTGTGCGCGGTCTCCTGCTGATTTGCGGTCTTGGACTGGATGTTGTCCAAGTGGTATGATCGCGGGGTCTGCTCTGTGAGACCGCTCACGATCTGATGGGTGGTGACTGTACCTCTCTTGCGGCGGTGATGACATCCATCCTCTCGCCTATAAATAGGGGTGCAGAGCCCATCATTCACAACGAGAACTGTAAGAACTAGAGCCTGGGTTGTTTTGTGCGGTCTCTACTTTGAGTTCACGCGGTCTCGGAAGCGAGTTGACTGTTTGTTGTGTTCGCAGGTTTGCGGTCAGCAGGTTGCGGTCTCCTTCCTTGGTGATTTCCCAGTGGCTTGAATAAACAAGTTCGACAGCGGCTTGTCTGCGGACTGGTTTATGTTATTCTTGTGCTGTTCGCAGCGAGATCGACGATCAGGCGACCTACTGTTGTTAGGCAATCCGAGTTGCGGTCTGGCGACAGCTTCTGTTTTCTGTTCAGTTCAATAAGCTCCAGTTTGTGCGGTCTGAGGCGGCGGTCTTGCAGTGCAGGTCATCTTGCCTGTATTCTGTTCGTGCAGTCTCAGGACAAGCCGGGCGGTCTCTGGAGTGCAGCGGTCTGTGCGGTCTCTGCTTGTCAGGTCTCCAGATTTGTGTTTTTGGTGTGTTTTGTTCTTCTCTCCTTCGTGATTCTTATGAATCATGTCTCGCCATGTATGTCTCGATATGTAATGAAGTTTTGTGATTCAATAAAGACTATTATGTTGTTGTGTGGCATTGTGGTTGTTTGGCTATAACTTAGTTGATGCAACTCCTGCTTACTCCTAAACGATTCAAATCAAAAATTTTAACATGGTATCAGAGGTAGGTTGTTGGAGTGGATAAATAGAGATCAATTTGAGTTGCCATCGTCTTTGTGAAGAAGAAACCACATAGTTTGCCATGGAACCTGGATACGCAAGAGGGCTTGGTATTGAACTCCTCACGTCGACTAACTTCAAAAAGTGGAAGTCGTGTATGGAAAGTTACTTGCTTGGCGAGGATCTATGGGAGATAGTTGGAGGAGAAGACACACAAGAAGTTCATCTAGCACGAGATAATATGGCAGAGGTGAGACTTTGGAGGAGGACTAATGCAAAGGCAGACTTCACACTCAAGAGGGCTATCTCACCAGAGCTATTCGATCACATCATTGGATGTAAATCTGCTGCTGAGATTTGGACGTCTTTGGACGGGTTGTTCAATAAGAAGAATGTAGCTCCGCTACAGTTTCTTGAAAATGAGTTGGCGAAGGCCTCTCAAGGTGATGTTTCAATCTCTACTTTCTTTCTCTAGATGAAGAACCTCACAGCAGAAATTTCTGCATTGGACCCTGATGAGCCCATCTCAGAGGCAAAACTGAAGAGGCATATCATCTGCGGGTTGCGGAAGGAGTATCTTGCCTTTGTGACGTCAGTTTAGGGTTGGGCAAATCAGCCATCTCTCTTGGAGCTGGAAAACTTACTTGCTTCGCAGGAAAGTTTGGCAAGACAGATGGCGGGGACTTCTATCTCCCGGGGAAAAAGCGATGTGTTGTTCTCTGGGAAGAAAAAGAAGAAGTGGGAGAAGAAGAAGCCAGGTTATGATGGACCCTCTACTCCAGGTCAGCAGGATAGGGGTTATGCTCCTAAGTCTGATGGGAAGAAGAAGGGAGAGGGACCAAGGTGCTTCAGGTGCAATAAGACCGGCCACTTCAAGAAGGATTGCCAGGTTAATCTTCAGCCGGGACATGCAGCGGAGAAGGAGAAGCCAAAGTCTGATGAAGCTGGATGGGGAGGAGCCTTTGCGGCCAATATGACGGCGATGCCCGTTAAGGCCTTGGCTGCCACCCACTTCGAAGAGGATTGGATTGTGGATTCAGGGTGTGGGCATCACCTCACCGAGGATGAATCAAAGTTCTCTTCTTTGGTGCCTTACTCAGGTAACGATGCAATCATTATGGCTGATAATTCTGTTCATTCAGTAGAACAAGAAGGTGTTGTCTCTCTGAGCAGTGATAAGGGTCCACTCACATTGAGGAGTGTTTATCACGTGCCGAGTATGAGGAAGAATCTTTTCTCTGTGACCAATGCGGTCGATGTCGGTTATCATGTTCTGTTTGGCCCAACAGAAGTGAAGTTTCTTAAAACTCAACCGGAGATAAAGGGAGATGTAATTCATGTTGGAAAGCGGGTAAAGGAATTGTTCATTTTATCGACAAGTACTTATGTTGACAAGATGAGGACCAATGATAGCGCGGCTATCTGGCATGAAAGGTTGGGGCATGTAGGCATGGACAAATTGAAAGCTATGGAGGTAAGGGAGGGGCCTTGTCAAGGGCTTGCCTAGCTTGTCCTCCTATGGAGATGGTCATATTTGTGCGGGATGTCAGTTTGGTAAGTCTCATCAACTTCCATTTGATATATCGCAAACAAGATGCAAAGCGCCGTTGGAGTGCATTCACGGTGATTTGATGGGACCGACTGCCACCCCAAGCCTTGGAGGCAACAGATATATGTTGGTGTTGATCGACGATTACACCAGATATGTCTGAGTGTATTTTTTGAAAGAGAAGTCAGAAGCTTTTGCGAAGTTCGTGGAGTTCAAGGAGCTGGTGGAAGGTCGGTTAGGCCTGCGGGTGAAAACATTGAGAACTGACAATGGTGGGGAGTTCACCTCTGGTGAGTTCTCAAGTTTTTGTAGGAAGCACGGCGCCCAGAGAGAGCTCACTTGTGCCCATACTCCACAACTGAACGGCGTTGCAGAGCGGAAGATCTGTCATCTGACGGAAACCTGCAAATGCTGGCTTCATACCAAGAGTATCCCAAAGTCCTTTCAGGAGGAGGGAATGTCTTGTGCGGCATACGTCATCAACATGATGCATCTAAGTCCTATCAACATGAAGACCCCTCACGAACTGATGTTCAAGGAGAAGCCAAGTGTTACACACCTTTGGGTGTTCGGGTCAACCTGTTATGTGCATATCCCTGATGCTCTTCGGACAAAGCTAGATGCAAAAGCAAGGAAGCTAGTCTTCGTTGGATATGATGAGCGGAAGAAGGGATGGAGATGCATGGATCCTGAGACACGGAGATCAGTGGTATCTCGGGATGTGGTGTTCGATGAGGTGACTTCCTACAAGGGGAGTTCAGGAGTTGAACTACCGGAGAGCAGGGTTGATGAAAAAGGGAAGGCTGCGGAAAAACTTCAAGTGGAGTTGCCTGTTTCACCAGGAGCTCCAGCTGTGTCAAGCTCAGAGATGGAGGCTTCAGGATCTGGAAGCAGGGGGAGCGATGCTCCAAGTTCGCCTGGAAGAGGAGCTAGCACAGAAGAAGCAGCTGAGGAGGTGGTTAGTCAGGTTCAACCTCTTAGGAGGTCGAAGAGGACTATCAAGCCACCGGATCGATACACAGGAGGAAACATGGTGAGCTTTGTCTCATGTTTCTTTGCTGGTCCCTTGGATGAGCGGGAGCCTTCGAGCTTTGAGAAGGCCAAAGACATGAAGCAGTGGGACATTGCTATGCAGGAGGAGATGGATGCTCTCAAGAAAAATGAGACTTGGTCTCTAGTGCCCAGGCCCAAGGGCATTACCCCTGTGACACGCAAGTGGGTCTATAAGCTCAAGAAGAAAGCTGACGACATGATCGAGCGATACAAGGCTCGCCTTGTGGATCGCGGGTTCTCACAGTAGTACGGAGAGGATTATGATGAGACATTCAGTCCAGTGGCAAAGATGACTTCGGTTTGATTTGTTATTGCTTTGGCGGCATCGTGTGATTGGGAGATTTGGCAGCTCGACGTGAAGAATGCCTTCTTATATGACGAGATTGACAAGGATATCTTCATGATCCAACCGCCAGGCTTCATCTCAGAGGATTGTCCGAACTATGTCTGCAAGCTGAAGAAAGCCTTGTATGGGTTGAAGCAAGCGCCTCGGGCGTGGTATGGAAAGATCGCAGAGTATCTTCTATTCTGCGGATTCTTTGCTTCAGACTCTGACTCCAGCTTGTTCGTCAAGAAGGAGGGGGTGCTTCGGTTGATTGTTTTGTTGTATGTGGATGACATGATTATCACCGGGAACTCGAAGGAGGCAGTAGCAAGGCTGAGAGCCGAGCTTGCTATCAGGTTTGAGATGAAGGATCTGGGTGAGCTTCACCATTTCCTTGGACTCGAGGTGCAGAGGGGGGAGAGCGGAGTGCTTATTTCTCAGGCTGGATATGCGGAGCGGATCGTTCAACGATTCGGCATGGAGGAAGGGAAGAGCAGCTCTATACCTCTGGAACAACATCATAAACTTCGGAAGGATGAGGGGAGAGTTCTATCTGAACCGTTGGTGTTCCAAGCTCTGGTTGGGAGCTTGATCTACGTGACGATCACAAGGCCTGATATTGCTTATGCAGTTGGCAAGGTGAGTCGGTACATGGCGGAACCACGAAAGCCTCATCTTCTAGCAGCAAAAGAAATTTTGAAGTATGTGAAGTTGACCTCTGATCTGGGTCTCCTATATAGGAAAAGGTCAAGCTTGGAGTTGCATGGGTACATGGATGCTGATTATGGGGGAGACGTGGATGATCGGAGATCAACGTCTGGTTATGTCTTTATGGCGGGCCCCACAGCTATTTCTTGGTGCAGCAAAAAGCAGGACTCGGTGTCTGTATCTACCAGAGTAGCGGAATACAAGGTTTCAGCCTTGGCAGCTCAGGAAGCCATTTGGCTTAGGAGGTTGGTGGAGGACGTTCATGAGGAGGTTCGAGGTCCCACTATGCTACGCGGGGACAAACACAGGAGGAAAAGAACGTACAAGCATCCATTATCATTCAAGAAGATCTCTCTCGGAGCGAAGCCATGGAGAATATTGAAATAGAAAAGGAGAACAATACACCAAGAGAAAAAGAAGAAGAAATCTTACTTTTGGAAGAGGAGTGCCAAGAAGAAGACAAAGGAACAATATGTTCAAATCCTCCCTCATCCAAAAGCAATGTAAGGAAATCAAATTCTATCTTTTGTACTTCTATCTCTTCATTACAATTGTTACAAAATACTAAGCGCAAAATTAAGAAATTAAAGAATGCTAATAAACTATTGCGCTTAGAAAATAAAAATTTAAAAGCAAAAGTTAAAGTAGTATCAAAATCCGATTTATCTAGCTTTACTCATGTCACTTCAATTGAAAATACAAAATCTTGTCTTGATTGTAATGATATTAAAGAAAAATTTAAGGAACTTGAAAAGGAAATTATTTTTATAAGAGAACAAAATGAAAAATTACATTTAGAAAATTCATCTTTGATAAATGATTGTGCTAAGTGTAAAGAATATAAAATTGCAATTAAAGAGATGGATGAAACATTTGATGAATATAGAAACAACTATCAAGATCATATCGATTCAATTGTTTCCATTCTTAAAAATAGCACAATCACTTATAATAAAGCTAGACATAATTTAAAAATTAAAAATGATGAATTAAAATCAAAAATCAACTTGCTTATGAAAATGGTAAATACAAATTCACAACATACAAATTTAGAATATCAAGCAATATCTAAAAGCAAGTTGAATACAAATATAAATAATGGGAATAAGAAACAAAATGTTTTTGAAAAAACAAATCATCATTATTTACAAAGTCATGTTTCTCCAAACTTAAAATTGAAATTACACAAATTTCCTATTAATGATAATTTCAATTATAATCTTCAAAGGAAAGAAAATCATCATGGAAATCTAAAAACTAAAAACAATGTTAAACTAAGATTTGAATGGCGGCCAAAAGTTAAAGATGAAACACAAACTCAAATCAAAAGGGCCCATTCAATCACATCTCCCCAAAAGCAAATACGATGTATTTGGGTACCCAAAGGAACCGTCACACCCGGTCATCTTTGGATACCTAAATCTCTCATCTACTAGTATCATCAAATGCATGAAGTAGAAACCTTACAAATTGAAATATACAAATTTCTACTTGATGATATGCTTTAATGTCTTTTCTATTTTTTCTTTTTGTTTTCTTTTAAACTATCATGTCATGGTCATCCTATACAATATTGAAAATATGATTTTATCTCTTAAAAGCTTAATATGGTTTTATAAAACAAATTGATCAAAATTCAAAATCATATTTTGATGATCTATCTTTTATTATTATATTCATTGCTTCTAAATATCTTATATTATCCATATGAATCAAACTCTAAATTTGCTATAAGATATTTCAAATTAAATCCGGTTACTAGATTTTTAGCCTTCACCAACAAGTGGATAAAATTCTGAATTTGCTATGAGATATTTATCTAAATTAAAAAGAAAAACACATAAGACATATTGAAAGATTAATTGTCATAAATATTGATGTCATACGCACCACCATGATCTATTGATATCTTTTGCTAAAACTTTCTAAAATCATAATTCATATCAAGAATCATCTATCACATTTTATATAATGACAATTGGTATTATAATTGCTTACAATGGTTGGTATATTATGTGTGTATTGTGATTTATTTCTAGTTTAGACCTTTGAATCATTTTGATATCAAATCAAATAGAATTGTCACTCCATTCTAGGTCTCTAAGTTGAAACACAATCAAAACTTGGCATAACATTAATCTCAAATTTATCATTCTAACATTGCCACCTAAAGAATATTTGTGTCTATGTTAGGCTTTATTTGTTTACCAAGATATACATGCTGGGTATTCTCATCTAGGACTTATCCATAGTATGATTGTGCATGAACATTATTGTTAATCTCTAAAATCATGCATATTTGATTTGTTCAAACATGATATCTTGGGTTTTCATTTCCTATTTTTTTAAGTTATAAGCACAAGTCTTTAGAAAAGTCAAAATGAAAACATAAGTGAATATATCTCATGCAATGATTATTTTGTCAAGTCATATAAGAAATCACTTACGTTTCATGCAATTTGGACCATCCAAAACATCTCTTAAAAATCTGCAACTTCAGCATGGAACTACTATTGGGACACCTAATCAAGACCACCAATCAAAATTTCTAAAATCCAAAAAATTCGTTCACTGTCTCCCGCGCTAGCGCTACCGCAGGCGCTAGCGTCCATGTTCATTTTTCTGTATTTTTTAAATTTCTAAAAATCCCTTAAAATATATAAATCTATATTTTCTACTTAGTTTTGCACTTCTGTGTTTCTTTATTTTTTGAAAAATCAAATACAAAACTACAAAAACCAAATTACAAAAAATATGTTTTGTTTTTTTTCTCTTGTGTTGTTTCCTTTATTTAAAGTTCATCTTTATGCAAAAATCAAATATAAAAATTACAGAAGCAAAAATTACAAAAATATGCTTTTATTTGTAAAAATCAACAACAAAAATATAAAACAAAACAAAAACAAGTATCAAAATTATTCTTCTGAACTTAACTTTTCTATGTATCTTACGAAAGGGTGATTTGGGCTATCATCCCATCATATCACCTAGTACCGGGCGAACCTCTCACAAGGTAGCCCTCGGGAAGTCCAAGATCAATTTTATGAGTTCAAACTTTAAAAATATCAAAAATATTGCATGAACTTCATTGAAAATCAAGCATGATTTAATCTATTATTTAGAACTTCTATAATGTTGCAATTTATCTTTTCAAACTACTTTGAACATTGCCTTCATCATGCTTTGATACATTTATTAATATGTGCATAAATTATATTGAAAAAGTTGTGTAGAACTATGCGTAGCATGCCTCTAAGTATGAGTAATGTTTTTTGTTTGATAATGATCGCAATTCACTCACTTATTTTGGCATTGTCTACTTATGTGTTTAATCTAAGAATGTTTGTGTATGTTTTGTAATAGTACAATGAATTAAAATAGCACAAGTATCTTACCTACACAACCTTTACTTGCACTTTTAAAAGTTAAGAAAAGTGGTTATGTTTTTTCATAAATTATATTGGTTTGCAAAACAAGTGTATTCGGAGAACTTTGTACAAAACAAAATCATAAAATAAAGTGACAAAGATACCTCCACCAAGCACTACTTGAACCTCCTGATAAGTCTTAATAAGCATTGTGAGGTTGAGCACCTTGGAAAGAATAATAAAGTATCTTGTGCAAACCATAACTTTCTTTCAAAATAAAAACCACTTATTCTTATGTACACCGGATCACAATAAAAATCAATCTTGAAGAATAAAACTATGTGATCCCCCAAGCACTACTTTGCACCCTGATAAGTCTTGATGAGCATTGTGTGTGCAGAGCATCTTGGTAGTTGTACATTTTTCTTTGTGCATTGAAGTGAGTAGAAGTAAAATTATTTGTGTTTTATTGTGCTCTTTACTTTACATATTACTTGTATTTTTGATTAAAACATTTGTTTACTCTATTCAAAATACACTTTTATGCACATCATTATCTTCCATAACACTTCTTCTCATGAGTATTGGATCCTAATGCTAATTCTATACTACTCTTTATTTATGAAATGCACTAGATAACCTAGCATGCTTTCTACAATGTTTGGTATGTTTTGAAATTATGAATTAAAGTAACATTGTAGTAATCTCTTTTTGATAAGATTATTTCATGCTTGGTTACTGTATTGTCAAAACAAAATTTTAAATGCAAAATGATTTACAAAAACATCTTCTTTTTGAAATTGAACTCATATATCTTTTTATTGATTAACATAAGATGTTTTTTGTACTTCTATATGTCTTCCGCATCATAACCATATAATTGTTTTACCTTGCACTTTAATACTTATTTAAAATCTTTCATCTTGTGAACATCATCACTTGAATCTTCAAATTCCTTTCTTGCAACAAGTGGTAGACTTGCTTGGTAAACTTTATATTGGTTGAATTTTTTGCTTATAACTCTGAAAACTTTCATGCTAAACACTCCTCCAACAAGTAAAATATTACTTATAAAAACATCCTATTATTATTGAATTACAAATCAAATTTTACCTCTTACTTCTAATTGCTAAAAGGATGTTGTTTCGTTATTCGAAAATGCTTCAACTCTTATCTTTATAAAGTTCATTTTGAAACTCAAAAACATCTCCTTTTTGAACTTAAACTCTTATTTAGTATTATGATGTTTCTTTTTTGTTCCACAATGCTCAAACTCTGATTCATTCATGAATTTCAATATAGCTAAGAGTATTTTATTTTTAAATATAAACCCATATGCTATGAAATTTCCCATTAGATTTAAATGCTTAATGTTTCCAATAATTGTTATCCTTGACTTCATTTCTCACCATAGCGGGGGCGTAGGATTGTAGACATTAGATACCTTATCTCTAGTCATGTCTTGTCCTTAACCGGGGAGGGTTCCAGTGGGGCCTTGCGAGGCACTGGGGGGAAAGAGTGCTAGGTTAAGTTTTTGTCTAGTGTTTGCATATGGGATTAACACCCGAACCTACGGCATGTTTGCAGCTCCTCATGCCCATCCGTCACTTAGTACGGGGCTAGGGTGTTGACATATTGTCTGGGTAGATTGGTTACTTGGAAATCATGATTTTTTTTAGGCTTAAAACTCTTATTTAAAGGGGAAATCATTATTTTTTGCTAAACTCTGATTTATAAAAGGGGGAGAACTACAAACAAAAGGGATAAAATAAGTCATAACTCTGATCATTTTCAATGAAAGACAAGTCTAAAACTCCTTATCATTTACTTAAAAAGCTCGATCATGCCTTCTCTTTTATTTACACATTTTTAATGTTTTGTTTTCCTACCCACTTTTGCTAATAACAAAGGGGGAGAACTAACATGATAAAATGCAAAAGGGGGAGAACTAATATAAGGGGAGCATGTACTTAGGGGGAGCAATTCTAAATGCTAAAATCAATAATTATCCTAAAGTCATCACTCTCACACACACACACAAGTATAGTCTCATCATGCTTATTTATTAATGCTTTGTTTTATCATTAATGGATTTGTTATTATCAAAAGGGGGAGTTTGTTGGAACATGGTCTTCCGCATCTCCTAGGTTTGAGAATAACAAATCCTATGTGTATTTGATCTTGTGTGTTCAAGTGTGCAGGTTTACTAGGTCCACATGACTCAAGGAGTACACATGATGACTGCCCCCAAAATTGAGGCCAAAATTCGAAGAGGCTCACTAGCGCCGGCGGTAGCAACTAGCGCCGGGCGCTAGCGATGATGAGCGCGTTTCCAGGAGCTGTTATGGAAGGCGCTAACGCCTGGCGGTAGCGGATAACGTCGGCGGTATCGGTGAACACAGAAGGAATGAAAGCCTCGTTGCCGCAGATTGAAGATCCTGCCGCGCAAGAAGTTTCTTAATCGGGGATAGCGCCGGCGGTAGCTACTAGCTCCGGCGGTAGCGTGATGCATATAAGGCATAGTGCAGCATGTTGCCACGGATGGGAGATTCTGTCGCGCAAATTGTTTCTTAATCTGGGCTAGCGCCGGCGGTAGCGTGAAGGCTATAAATTGGATGCTTTGGCTCCGAATTCTTCATCCTCCTCCAATCCCAAACTCCAGAGCTTCGTGCCACAGCAGAGAGAGGAAGATTCAGAGCGATACTCCGACAATTCCATAAAGCCTTAAGGAGATCCGTGGAGAAGATTTCAACACGCGTCATCATCGTGACGAAAGGCCGCATCGACTACGATCATACTCTGCGGGCCTTCGTCCACATCTCTAAGAGATCCACATAGTGGGAGTTTTTATATTATTGTCTTTTCATTTCATATCTTTTCTGTAAACGGTAGTGAAATCGCCTCGTGTTGGCGACTAGGTCTGGGGTAGGACTTAGGGCTGAAATTCGCCTCGTGTTGGCGGCTAGATCTAGGTTAGGTCTAGGGGGTGCTCGAGGCCTTTCTGGGGATAGATCAGCTAGAGCGGCTTGAGGCCGTATCTGGGGAGAGATCGGCTAAAGCCAACCGGTTCGTGGGGATACGAGTGGGTATAGAAAACAAAAAAGAATTTTTATTAGTCGCCTCCGATTTCTAGCGTCAAAGAAATCAAGTTTTGTAAAACATTATTTAATATCAATAAAGCATATCTCTTTATTATTATTTTACTTAATGTCTCTTTATTAATCTTGCAATATTCCGAAGTTTTTCTAAATATAATCTAAAGTTTTTTAAAACCCTTATTCACCCCCCCCCCCCCCCCTCTAAGGGCGCCGACCGATCCAACAGAACAGGTACAGTCTGACCCACTACAGGGTCCTGCACCACAGGCTGCTGCATAGCGGGCAGCGACTGCAGTCATCAACGTCTGAATCGGCGATTGCATCGCAACTAACTGCCTAGACAGAGCCTCATTACTTTGTCGCAGACTCTCGATCATAGCTTCATTCTGCGCACCCGAAGACTCACCTTCCGATTGGGGAGTCAACCTCGTTGCAACACGCCTCCGTGACATATCTATTAATACGAACGAACGGTTCATCAAAACCCTAGCTTGGAACTAGAACTACTCGACTTAGCTCGAACCAACAGGAAAAGACGCTTACTCTAGCTACTACCTTGCTCTGGGATTTTTATACAAATGATGTTATGTTTTAACTTAGGATGATATACTACCATCCTTTGACTCTTGTGCATGTCACATGGATGTATGAATGTCTAAACCTTCTTTTCAAATCTTGTGTGTACGAGTGTCATCATGTAAATCTTTAGTTGGCACGGGTGCTTTATGCGATGTTATGATAGGTATATTGTGCTATGCATTCTAAGAAAAGCCTTAATGCATATTATGAACGGCGTGCGCATGAAATATTATGCACCCAATAATACATAATATCGCATGCAACGAAAAAGAAAAACGTGTTAATGGGCATCCATGTGATGATGGTTATGCATCCCATACTACATAACCTTCAAATGTTGCCACCTATGGTGAATCCATATACAAACACATATTATGCATCCCATACTACATAATATGTCATGTATACTTCTTATCATGCTATGAGTGTAGTGTTCATGCTTCAGCCAAGACGTACAGATGACACTTCGGTGTGTGTATGCAATGAGACAAGATGATTAACACCTGATCAGAAAAAGTCATTCGACCAATTTGTCAAACAAACCTCCCTTTGATACCAACTGTCACAACCCGCATTTTCTCCGTATTAAATAATACGTCAGAGTAAGAGGAAATACGTGTCATGATGCCACGTCATGCAGGGGACAACTGCAAACGCTCAGGCAGCTTTACCTTCACACTTTTCTTTAGAAAGCCATGAACTTAATGTTTAAAACATAGTTTAAGTTTAAAGTTTTCAAACACCGTGTCCCTCAGTTTAATGGATCATCTAGTCCATAAAATAGAAAATATAGGTTTACGGAGCGAAAAATTCATAATTTATTTTATTATACCCTATGTGAGCATGATGAACTAACCAACATTCTGATGATATGCAATTTCTATATTTAGTATAAGTAAACAAAATTTCTTTTATGAGCTTCAAAATAGAATGATATTAGTTTAAAAAGAGATGTCATGTAGTAAGAATTATGCAGTTTTGTACGTAAAATATCTACTATGCAACCTAACATAAAATCTTCCCAAGAGCATTATCTTAGGTTGAGGGCAAGTATACCAGCAATGTCGTGTATAACCTTACTTATGGTTTGAACGACAGGCGGGACGCAACTACATTCCGAAAGACCTCCATGTGTGACCTCGCATACATTAGCTCGCAGGCGCAGCTTCGCGCAACCGAGCTCTCCCACATGGCCACTGGTGGAGGCCTTAGACTATCGAGGCAATTCAAGCAGGTCGACACGGCGAGACAGGTTGCTGAGGAAAAAGTTGCTGACCTCGCTGCGCGTTTAAGGGTTGTCGAGAGGCTCCTCAAGCAGTCATCAAGGGGCCTGGTTTGCACTCACCTGAATGAAATCTCTTTTCACCCTTTTGCTTTTCTAACTTCTCTACCGCAGGGTCTAGACGTTGTTGACTCGCTTAGGAGGCTGGTTGAAGAGTTGGAGCAGGAGGTGGAGAGTTTGAAGACCCAGCTCGCTGAGGCCCAAACAAGGATGTGAGTGGGAGGGCAAGGTGAGTCTTCACGGGCGACAGAGCTCTCCACTTCACCCCTGCCAAGGTCGAAGTTGCCCATAAGAAGATCGTGGTAAAGATCGTCGAGGCTGTGGTCAGCTCTCTTCACGAGGCAGATGCCTTTCGAGGTGAGTGGAATGAAGTTACTGCTGGCATGCTACTTCCGGAGTACTTCCCCTCCACCTCGCACCATGACTCACCTTCCTCCAGCCACGATTATTCGCCTTCAGCCAAATATTAAGAGTCGAAGAGATCTCTTCTTGCTTAGTTAATTGTCCTCCTCCCTTTTGTATGGGCGAGCCTCCCTTTGTTTTTCTTTATGTATGGATCAGTGGGGGTGAAACACCCAGCCCTATAATCCCTTCTAATTTATAAAAAAATTCTTTTATTGTTCATTTTGTTTATAGAACATTTTTTTCACTCGAGTGAGTTCTCCCGTCCTGCCGACATTAACAAGCCCGGTCAGCGGTCTCTTCTTGGGGCCTTAACCCAAAATAGACTTGCTTGCCTCTCGAGTGAGTTCTCTTGTCATGTCAGCATCAATGAGCTCGATCAGCGGCCTCTTCTCGGGGCCTTAACCAAAGAGAGACCTCCGTGCCTCTCGAGTGAGTTCTCCTGTCGTGCTGGCATCAATTAGCCTGGTCAGCGGTCTCTTCTCGGGGCCTTAACCAAAGATAGATTTTCTTGCCTCTCGAGTGAGTTCTCCTATCCTGCCGGCATCAACGAGCCCGATTAGCGGTCTCTTCTCGGGGCCTTAACCCAAAATATACTTTCTTTCCACTCAAGGAAGTTCTCCTGTCCTGTCGGCATCAACGGGCCCGGTCAGCGGTCTCTTCTCAGGGCCTTAACCAAAGATAGAATTTCTTGCCTCTCGAGTGAGTTCTCCTGTCCTGCCAGCACTAATTAGCCTGGTGAGCGGTCTCTTCTCGGGGCCTTAACCAAAGATAGACTTTCATGTCTCTCGAGTGAGTTCTCCTGTCCTGCCGGCATCAACGAACCCAGTCAGCGGTCTCTTCTCGGGGCCTTAATCAAAGATAAACTTTCTTGCCTCTCGAGTGAGTTCTCCTTTCCTACCGGCATCAACGAGCCCGGTCAGCAGTCTCTTCTTATGTCCTTAACCAAAGATAGACTTTCTTGTCTCTCGAGTGAGTTCTCCTGTCTAACCGTCATCAAACGAGCCCGGCCAGCAGTCTCTTCTCAGAGCCTTAACCAAAGATATATTTTCTTGCCTCTCGAGTGAGTTCTCATGTCCTGTCGGCATCAACGAGCCCGATCAGCAATCTCTTCTCGAAGCATTAACCAAAGATACTTCCACATCATTATAACTAACATTAATGATAACGAATTAGCAATAAAGAATTCTCATCGTTTGATCATGGAAAAAAGCATTTCAATTCGTCACCACTCCAAGTGTTACTGAGGGGGATCCCCTCGACACTTTGTAGTCGATATCCCCCTGACTTAAGTGCTTCCAAAATTACATAAGGTTCTTCCCAATTGGGATGGAGCTTCCCTACATTTGCTGACCTTCCCGCGACATCGACCTTCTTGAGGACAAGGTCTCCCTTGATAAGTTGTTTAATTCTCATGTTCTTATCGAAGTACTTGGCCATCCTGCATTTCACTTCCTCTTGTCGATTTGTCGCCAAGTCGCGGAGATCCTCCACCAGGTCGAGTGAGAGTCATTGCTCCTCATTTTCCTCTCTCCAGTGCTTGTCACCTTCTTTTGCGGCCACGACCCGGGGGGGGGGGGGGGGGGCTCACTTCGAATTCCACCGGCAGCACAACCTCAGAGCCGTGAGAGAGCTTTAAAGGCGTCTCCCATGTCGTTGTGTTGGGATTCGTTCTCAAAGCCCACAGAACCAAGGGATGTTGCTCCACCCAATTGCCCTTCAGGTTCTCCACCTTCTTCAGCAGGTTGACTACGAGTTTGTTTTCCGCCTCCACCTGTCTGTTGCTTCGAGGGTGATGCACAGAAGCGAAACAAAGGTCAATGCCCAAGTGACCGCAAAAGCTAGTGAGTTCCTCGCTAGCGAACGGTGGCTCATTGTCCGTCAATATGGCGAGGGGGAGGTGGTACCTACAAACTATCCCCCCCCCCCCCAAATAAAATTTCATATAACCTGCGAGGTTATTTCTGCCAATGCCTTGACCTCCAGCCACTTGGAGAAGTAGTCAATCATGACTAGAATGAACCTTCTTTGTCTGTTAGCCTGCAGGAACGGACCCACTAGGTCCATCTTGTTGGAACATTGTTCTGCATCTCTCTAGTTCGACAATATCAAATCCTACTGTATTTGATCATACATATCTTGGGTATAGTGTGCAGGTTTACATGTGTGAAGATGTCGAAAAATAAAGTCTACTGTGACTACCGTCGGACGCTAGCACTACTGCCAGGCGCTAGCATTATCGACGTGACTGTATTGACGCGAAGGCATATGGCGCCGAGAAGGTTTGTTTCGAAATGATCTCGACGTTTGGTGTCGAGAAGACTACCGCCACGCGCTAAGCCTACCACGGGCGCTAGATCTGTCGAAGGGACGGACATCGACGTGAAGGCATATGGCGTCAAGAAGGTTTGCGTTGAAATGATCTCGACGTTTGGCGTCGAGAAAACTACCGCCGCGTGCTAAGCCTATCGCGGGCGCTAGATCTGTCGAAGGGGCAGACATCGACGTGAAGGCATATGGCGTCGAGAAGGTTTGCGTCAAAATGATCTCGAAGTTTGGCATCGAGAAGCCTACCGCCGGGCGGTAACCTACCGCGGGCCGCTGGGACATAGCCTTGCCATCGAGACGAAGCCATACCGCTAAGACAACTGCGTCGACAAGATATCAACATATATCCTACCACTAACGCCACGCGATTGCCCTTACAGCGGAAGTTACAATGTCGTCCTGATTTAACGGGTGCGTCAGAAGATAATGCGCGAAAGTTACGGCGTCATCCAGATTTGACGTGACTAACAGAGATCATTCGCGTAATGTGCAATTATCAGCTGTATATGGATGCTACCGCCGCGCGCTAACCTTAGCGTCACGCGGTAATTATAAATATAAAAGATCCAGCCCATCTTCTTCTTCACAGAGAGCACACTTGAACGAAAAACAGAGACTCTAGATTCAGAATGGAGAAAGACGACTGCTCAGCCGCTTTCTCTTTAAGGAGTCTCTACCATTGAAGAAGAACTCTTCCCTCATGCTAGAATGAAGAACGTCAATGGATTGTGGAGCAATAATGAAGATCAGAGGATGAACGGGAGCATTAAGCGCGAAGAACATTAGCCCCGTCTCTCACCACAATCCAGAAGACATACATTGAGGGATCACTCTTTATATTTCCTTTTCCCTTTTACTTTTGTGTGCTGAAAATCGACCGTGTTGGTCGTCAGATTCTGGATTGAATCTGTGGAAAATCGACCGTGTTGGTCGTCAATATTTTGGAGGGATATTGGGAAAATCGACGGGGTTGGTCGTCAGATTCCTGGAGGGGATCTGCAAAATCGGTCGTAAGGTCGTCAGAATCTGGGGATAGGATTCTGGGAAAATTGTCCAGGAGGACGTCTAGATCAGGCTTATCTAGTGGGCTCGAAGACTTCTCTTGGAGGGAGAAGGAGAGAGCTAACCAGTCCGGGGATAAGGGTCGGTATAGAAACCCCTAGAATTGTCATGGATCGCCTCAGATCTCAGCGTTATAGAGATCAAACCTTGTAAAAATTATTTCTTCATTCGATATATCTGGTGTTTACTGTTGTTAAACTTTGCTGATCTCTAAATTACTTTGTGTGCGATTCCTGTGTTGTTTGAATCCTGAATATATATTACAGGAAACTAGCGTCGGCGGTAACTCTAGCGCCCGACGCTAGCTCCTTGTAACAGAAACTTATAAGATCTGCTAACAAAATTTAAAATCCTTATTCACCCCCCCCCCCCTTCTAAGGAAGGCCATCAGATCCAACAAGTGGTATCATAGCACTAGGTTACTTCAAAAGTCTTAACATCCTGAAGTACAATGGCAAGCATAAAATCATGCATTTCCTGAGAGACAAGCAGTTAGTAAACCTCCACTGTTTATGGGGAGCGATTACACCCATTGGAAAACTCGAATGAAAATATTTCTGATGACACAGAACATGGGCGTATGGCCATGGTGGAAACTAAATATACTTCTCCAACTGTCACCGTTGGTGAACATGTTGTTGAGAAACCGCGCAACAAGTGGGACGACGCGGATAAACTAAGACGTACTAACAATGCAAAGGCGATGAATTCCTTATTCTGTGCATTGGTGATGCACAAAACTATATCCGCAAATGACAACGGCAAGTATACCGTATCGAAAGTAGTATAGGTTATAAAAACCAAGGTTGTATTAGACTCAGGGCGGTTGAATACTCTTACTTCGGAAAATCTCTATTATTTTATCAATTAGAACTTGGGGTTGGTTGTTGCAAGAAAGAGAAATGAATTATTTTAGAACTATGAGTTAAAAGACCAGTACTCAACCTTGAATCACTTCGAAAAATAAAAACAAGAAATAAAACTTCTAATTTTTTTAATGAAATCACTTGACCGTGGAAGTTCCTGAATTATAAACGTACCTCTCTCGAGGATACGCTCAACTAAATTTAGGCTGATCAATCGAACTTTCGCTCTAGAATCAAAACCCCTAAAACTCACTTTATCGTAGTGAACCCCTCTATTGGATTTGACTCCAATCCGGGAGATTTGTCATCCTCTCTCGAGGAGTGCATTCAAATCTTTTTACCCTTGAAATGATCGATTCGAATTCAAAACCTCTCAGTTATTAGATTACGAAAACACGAATGAGAATTATATATCGAAAATATAATCTCAATCAATTAAAATTCAAGGATAAATCTTAAGCGATCTAAAGAAGAGAAAGAGAAGCTTTAAATCAAATCATGAATTATATTTTCCTTAGATCATCTCAGTCGAGTACTAATAGAAATTTAGCTACTCATGGAGATGGAGGAATTAACAAAAATAGAGAAGTACATGATAAAATAAAACGAACAAGAGACTATTTTATTGATTGTAAACGAGAATTACACGAAGAAATTGAAAGTTACAAGAGTTTGAAATGAAAGTACAAGTGCAAGATAAGAAGAAAGAGAAGTATAAGAGCTTGAGAATGAGAAAAACAGTGCAAAAACTAAAGCTAGAACTCCAGAAATTTGTCCTTAAATCATTTGGAGAAGCACCCTTTTTATACCTGAAAATTTGTGTTACGCGCCCTTGGTCATGCCCGTGACCAAGGGGCGTGTAAGGGGCGTGATCGATGCTGTGCAGAATAGGTGGCTTCTGGCTTCAATGAAGGCGTTACGTACGTGTCATGCCCTGGATCACGCCCGTGACCTAGGGCGTGTAACCTTGAATATTGCATGCGGTAAGCTTATGGCGGGAGACTTTCGGCGGGAGGCTGAACACGCTCGTGATTGGGTGTCACGCCCCCAGGTCACGCCCGTGACCTGGCGCGTGTAACATTAATTAACGTGGCAGGCTGATCTGGATGCTTGTGGAGGGTCGCGGCCGTGATACTGGGTCACGCCCCCTGGTCACGCCCGTGACCTGGAGCGTGTACTTGGCGAATCTTCACGGAATGGCCACGGGGAGGCGGAAATAGGTCTGGAAAACATCATGGCGTGTACTTGACATTTTTGCTTAGATATCCCCAGAAAACTTATAAACACAGAATCAGCTTAAGTTAGCCCATAGAAATAAAAATAAGCACATAAAATGAGAAATTTCACCAAACTTATATGGATTCATATTAAAATATTATTAAAATTACAATAAAAGATGAGTACAAAAAGTACTCATCAAACACCCCCATACTTAAGCTTTTGTTATTCCAGAGCAAAAGAATGAGGAAAGAATTGCAAGAAATCTATATTATTTATAATTAACAAAAATTTCATTAAACCAAGAATAAGTTAAAAGCAAATTTTAGTAATTCAAGAATTAAGTCATAAGTTATGGTAGTAACTTAAAAAGAGAAACAAAATGTTTAGCTAAGTACTTCTCAAGATAACTATTTAGCAACGAAATTATAGAAATTTTCAAACAAGACTAGATTGAAATTATAGACACTCTAACATAAAAGAAACTTAAAGGAGAAGACACCTACCAAAATATTGCTCTCTAAATAATTTTATTTAGGACTAGAATCAATAGAGATGGCTAAGGATTGGTTTTAACGAAATGGCAAAATGAAGAGATACTAAAATAAAGGTGATGAATTTTATCCTCTCACCTTATTTGAATACAAAAATGTATATGTTTATGAAAATAATGAATTTTATCCTCTTATTTTCCATGCCTTATAATCTTTTTAAAATTTCTCTTCAAACAAAAACCCAAAATGTATATGTTTTAGATGTAATGAATTTTATCCTCTTACATCATGACATAAAATCTTTTAAATGATTTTGGGTGCATATGTTTAGGAAATAATGAATTTTATCCTCTTATTTCCATGACATATCATCTTTTTTCTACATTTTTTTATTTTGCCGACAATGGGTAGGGGAAGAAGAAATATTTCTAGTTAATAAATTAAACTATTTTGAGAGCAAATTTTTTTAGTGGAATGAAATTTCCTAAGATCTTAACGTTAAAAGAGAATATAATAAAACTCTAGAGATGTTTAGCCAATTTACCACAAAGTGAAACTATTTAAAATTAAAATGAGAAGTGGTGCTAAATAAATTCTCTAATTGAATTAAAAACATAAAATGTTTTTTAAAACTAAATTACTTCAAATTTAAGTTTAACAAATTCTGATAAAACAAAATATTGGCTAAATTAAAAATGTAAGAATACTTATAATCAACCCTCAAACTAGATTTCTAGAAAGATAAAACACAAGACTAGACATATTTATTATTATTATTATTATTATTATTATTATTATTATTATTATTATTATTATTTTACGGCTATTTTTTTATTAGTTCTTGGACTTCCCGAGGGCTACCCGGTGAAGGGTTCGCAAGGTACTAGGAGCTGTGATGGGAGTTCAAGCCCAAAGCGCTCTTTCCAAGAAATTAGATACATATATATATATTTCAAATAAAAAAACAATGAACTCTATGCTACACCCCCATACTTAAAATTAAACATTTTCCCCAATGTTTGAAAATAAGTATGAAGAATTATCAAGACGATAAAAAAATGTTGTATATAAATAAAAAGAAAAGGAGAAGCAGGCTTCCCTGGTTGGTAGATTGGGTTGCCGGATTAAAAACCTGAAAAAGAAGTTAGAAAGACAAAAACATAGAAGAAAAATAAGGGAAGAAATAAATAACGTTGGGGTGCCTCCCAAAAGCGCTTTGTTTACCGTCGCGTAGCTTGAATAATCAAAATGAGGGGTTAATCCACTTAATATTTGTGTTTTTTCATGTAATTGCATGGCGGTGATTATTAATTTTTTTTATAAATACGGAAATTTCTGAATCAAAAATAATCTCAGGTAATTTTGAACTTTTTCTTAAAAAATTATAATTTATTTGATCCGGAAATTGTTTTGATTTTAAATTTAGCGGCCCTTCAAAAGATATTTTAATTCGTTGATTATTTGAATTTACGTGTCCAAAATTCGGCGGCCGAGTTAAAAAAAAAGTTTCTAACTCCGTATCTTCGAAAGAAGGAGAAATTGTCTTAGAAAAAAGGGGCGACTCTCTTTCAAATTTTGTTTCTAAAATATAACATGAGTCGTTGTTAGGAAAAGAGTTTTTTATTTGGGAGTCAATACTAAAAGTAACTTCTTCGTCCCCAACTCGTAGGAGAAGCTTCCCGTTACTTACGTCTATTATAGCCCTAGAGGTGGCAAGGAAGGGGTGACCGAGTATAAAGGGTACTTCGGCGTCTTCCTCACTGTCTAGAATGATAAAGTCTACGTGGAAGACAAACTTATCGATTTTAACTAATACATCCTCTACGACTCCCATTGGGTACTTTATTGACCCGTCTGCCAATTGGTTGCTTATTTTAGTTGGAGTTGGGGTGCCCAACCCAAGCCTTTTAAAAAGAGAAAACAACATCAAATTTATACTAGCCCCTAAATCGGCTAAGGCATATGCAGTTAGATAATTTCTGAAAAGACACGGGATCGAGAATCGTCCCGGATCGTTTAATTTTTCTGGTAGTTTGTTTAAAACAACTGTCGAGCTTTCTGCGCATAAAACATTTTCAAGTTTCTTTTTATTGGTTAACAAATCTTTTAAAAAATTTGCGTACTTAGGCATTTGAGAAAACGCCTCGCAAAAAGGAATATTAATTTTGATTTGTTTTAAAATATCGATGATTTTTTTATACTGCTCCTTGTTGCGCTCATCTTTAAATTTCGAAGGATAAGGAAGAGAAGGATTTTTAAATATGCACGGAGCTAAAGTAGAATCAACTTGCGGAGGAGAAGATGAAATGTTTACCTCGGGCTCACCCAAATTTGTAGAAGTTACCTCCTTTCCGCTACGGAGGGTAATTGCGTTGACCCTCTCCCGTGGATTGGGCTCAGTATTGCCCGGAAGAGATCCTTGCTGGCGTTCGGAGATCGTTTTGGCGAGCTGCCCAATTTGATTTTCTAGGCTTTTAATAGATCCAGATAAGTTACGGATGTTGGACTCATTGGAGGCAACGTATTTTGTGAAGACCTCTTCAAGTGAAGAGGGATTGTGTGGTGGAGGCGGAGCGAATCCGGGAGGATTCACTTGTGGTGGACGCTGAGCATTATTGGGGTTGCTCAAGGAAAAATTAGGGTGGTTCCTTAAACCCGGATTATAAGAATTATTAAATGGAAAATTATTATTCGGGATATAAGGAGGGCGATAGGAGTTCCCCATATAATCTACGTGCTCTTGAATTAAATTATTATTATTATTATTATTATTATTATTATTATTATTATTATTATTATTATTATTAGCCCAATTGGTGGCGGAGGAAGCAGACATTTCCGCCACTTGCTTAGTTAATCTTTCTACATGTAACGCTAAATTAGTGGCTGCCTCGACTTCATAGAGTCCGGCTGGCTTGTTAGGGCGCGTCCGTGGCGCATTCCACTGATATGTGTTTATGGCCATCTCTTCAAAAAGCTCTTGAGCGGCCTCGGGGGTTTTGTTATTAAGAGTCCCCCCTGCTGCTACATCAATCATTTGCCTTGTTTGGAGATTCAAACCATTGTAAAAAGTTTGAACTTGTTGCCACAAAGGGCATGATGAGGACATCTCCGCAATAATTCCTTGAAGCGCTCCCATGTGTCGTAGAGAGATTTCGAGTCTATTTGCGTAAAAAGAGAATGTCTGTAAGTAATTTAGCAGACTTTGCCGGAGAAAAATATTTTGTTAAGAATTTCTCCGTCATTTCGGCCCATGTAGTGATGGAACCTCTAGGAAGAGATCTCAACCACTGCTTAGCCTTAGTCCGCAAAGAAAAAGGAAATAAACGCAAATGAATGGCGTCATCGGTGACGCCATTTATCTTGAACGTATCGCAAATTTCCAAAAAATTTAATAAATGTAAATTAGGATCTTCATCTGGTAAGCCGTCGAAAATGACGGTTTGTTGTACCATCTAAATGATACTCGTTTTAATTTCAAAATTATTATTCGTCGCCGCTGGGCGAATAATGCTAGATTGTGTTCGGCCTCGCATAATAGGACATAGTCCATACCGGAGCCTCATTATGGTCAGGGTCGTCCATTATATCTTCGTTAGACTCTCTGATTGACTCTTCGCAATTTATTGGTAGATCACTAAATCGGAGACGTCGCCGCAAGGTGCGCTAGATTTCTGGATCAAAACAAAATTCAAGATTAATTGAAGAGTTACCCCGGGTCATAAACCAAAAGAAAAGGGGAGAAAAGGTAAAATAAAATTTTAGATAAATATATTTATTATATTTTATTATATTTTTATTTTTATTTATATATATATTTGTATGTAGATTTTTTAATTAGGTGATTTAATATTAGTCCTGGACTTCCCAAGGTCAACCCGGTGAAGGGCTCACAAGGTACTAGAGGTTGTGATGAGAATTCAAGCCCAAAGCGTCCTTTCCAGGAATTTAGTTACACCTTAATAATAAGAAAATAAGAAAAGAAAAGATAAAATTAATAGATTTTTTTTTTCGAAATATCAACCGAGTTCCCCGGCAACGGCGCCAAAAACTTGATGCGCAAAACTATATCCGCAAACGACAACGACAAGTGTACCGTATCGAAAGTAGTATAGGTTATAAAAACCAAGGTCGTATTAGACCCGGGGCGGTTGAATACTCTTACTTCGGAAAATCTCTATTATTTTATCAATTAGAACTTGGGGTTGGTTGTTGCAAGAAAGAGAAATGAATTATTTTAGAACTATGAGTTAAAAGACTAGTACTCAACCTTGAATCACTTCGGAAAACAAAAACAAGAAATAAAACTTCTAATTTTTGTAAAGAAATCACTTCACCGTGGAGGTTCCTGAATTATAAATGTACCTCTCTCGAGGATACGCTCAACTGAGTTTAGGCTGATCAATCGAACTTTCGCTCTAGAATCAAAACCCCTAAAACTCACTTTATCGTAGTGAACCCCTCTATTGTATTTGACTCCAATCCGGGAGATTTATGTCATCCTCTCTCGAGGAGTGCATTCAAATCTCTTTATCCTTGAAATGATCGATTCGAATTCAAAATCTCTCGGTTATTAGATTACGAAAACACGAATGAGAATTATATATCGAAAATATAATCTCAATCAATTAAAATTCAAGGATAAATCTTAAGCGATCTAAAGAAGAGAAAGAGAAGCTTTAAATCAAATCATGAATTATATTTTCCTTGGATCATCTCGGCCGAGTACTAATAGAAATTTAGCTACTCATGGAGATGGAGGAATTAACAAAAATAGAGAAGTACATGATAAAATAAAACGAACAGGAGACTATTTTATTGATTGTAGACGAGAATTGCACGAAGAAATTGAAAGTTCCAAGAGTTTGAAATGAATGTACAAGTGCAAGTTAAGAAGAAAGAGAAGTGCAAGGGCTTGAGAATGAGAAAAAACAGAGCAAAAAACTAAAGCTAGAACTCCACAAATTCGTCCTTAATCATTTGGAGAATCACCCTGATTATAGCTGAAAATTTGTGTTACACGCCCTTGGTCACGCTCGTGACCAAGGGGCGTGTAAGGGGTGTGATCGATGTTGTGCGGAATCGACACCTTCTGGATTCAATGCAGGCGTTACGTACGTGTCACGCCCCTAGGTCACGCCCGTGACCTAGGGAGTGTAACCTTGAATATTGCACGCGAGAAGTTTATGGCAGGAGACTTTCGGCGGGAGGCTGAACACGCTCGTGATTGGGTGTCACGCCCCCAGGTCACGCCCGTGACCTGGGGCGTGTAACTTTAATTGACGTGGCAGGCTGATCTGGATGCTTGTGGCGGGTCGCGGCCGTGATACTGGGTCACGCCCCCTGGTCACGCCTGTGACCTGGGACGTGTACTTGGCAGATCTTCACGGAATGGCCACGGGGAGGCGGAAATAGGTCTGGAAACCATCATGGTCATCACGCCCCCTAGTCACGCCCGTGATCTTGGGGCGTGTACTTGACATTTTTGCTCAGATATCCCCAGAAAATCTAAAAACATAGAATCAGCTTAAGTTAGCCCATAGAAATAAAAATAAGCACATAAAATGAGAAATTTCACCAAACTTATATGGATTCATATTAAAATATTATTAAAATTACAATAAAAGATGAGTACAAAAAGTACTCATCAATTGGACAAAACTGAATTTAACCGAATATGTAATTGTGAAACTGCATTTGATATCTGGAGGCTATTTGAACTAACTCATGAAGGTACCTCGCAGGTGAAAGAGTCGAAGCTATTCTGACTCGAATCTGAATATGAACAGTTCTGCATGGATATCGACGAAGAGGTAGACATCATGTATACTCGCTTCACAAGGATTGTGAATGCGTCCATATCTTTGGGAAAGAACTTCTCAAATGAAGATCTGGTGCGAAAAATACTGCGATCTCTTCCACCAAGGTTACTGCCATTGCTGAATCTCATAACATCAGCACCTTGGAGATAGAAAATCTCATTGGGAACTTGAAAACTCACGAACTAGAATTGAAGATTCAAAGTGAGGAATACCCATGAGAACCAAGAAAGAAAGCACTGGCGCTAAAAGCGGCTAAAGAGAAAGAACAATCCGAGGGATCTGAAAATGAAGATGGCCTCTATGTACGAGATTTCTGAAGGTTCATGAAGAACCCAAAGAGGCAAAAGAAATTTAAAAAAATTCTGAAGAAAGAAGAAGGAGAAAAGAGAAGATGGAACAAACCGTCAAAGGAGACGGAGAGCGATGAAGAAAAAGCTGTTCCGGAATGCAACCATTGTCACCGACGTGGGCATTTGAAAAGAGAATGCCCAAAGCTCGAAAAGGAAGAGAAAGAGAAGTCGGGAAAAGGGAAGAAAGAAAGTTCTGAAAGCGTCTACATGGGATGACGCAGGTTCTGATGATTCTAGCACTACCGGCTCATCGAGTGAAGATGAGGCAAATCTTTGCCTCATGGGGAAGCATAACAATGAAACTGACGGCGAATCCAGTGTTCATAGCAACACTGAGGTAACCCCTCCTTCTTATGATGAGTTGTACGAAACGTATGAACTTATGTGTGAAAAACTTGATGAACTTGTAACGGAGAAAAATTCCTACAAAACTGAAAATAAAAATTTGAAAAAGGAATTAATAAAATAGAAAGATGAACACCTCAACCATGGGCAAGAAAATGTCAAGCGCCAAGAGTGTTCCCACTCATTGGCAACCATCGAAGAGCTCAAAGAGAGCCTCTCCAAGACTTCGTCAAAAAATGAAAATCTCACAAATGAGAAGGACTTGGAGATAAAACTTCTGGAATCTCTTGCACAAGTTGAGGAGAGCAAGAAACAATTTGCCAATCGGTGTGTGACAATTGTCACGGAAAATGCCGCATTGCAAGTGCGGATGCATGATCTAAACCTGGCTGTCCAGAAATTCGGTATAGGCCAGAAATCACTGGACATGTTGCTAGGCAGTCAATGCCACAGATCTGGAAGGTTTGGGTTGGGCTACTGTAACGCAAAGCTACCGCCAAGCGCTAGTACTAGCGCTGGTGGTAACCGTGCTCCAGCAGAAAAGAAAAACCTGAAAGGAAAGAATAAAGTTGATAGCTCTGAGAGCTCTTCTCCTTCATCCAGCATGAGCTCAACAAACACGAAAAAGGCGGCAACCTCCGCTTACATCAAGTGTGCCAAGTGTACAAAGTTTGGTCACACTTATAGCTCATGTGTGATAAAAAGTAAGAAGAAATCAACTCAAGTCTGTCAACCAAAGTCGTATGCCTATGTTACGGGTGGAACAACTTGGGTATCCAGATCTTTACTCTCATCTACCTTTTAGGTGTGTTGGCAGGCTAAGGAAAGGAATAACGTATGGTACTTGGACTCGGGGTGTTCCAAGCATATGACAAGAGATGAAAGAAAATTCCTTAGCCTAGAGAAAAAGAAAGGAGGAAAGGTAACATTTCGCGACAACGGTAAAGGAAGAGTTTTGGGCGTCTGCATCATAGGTAACAAAGAGTTTTCAATTTCAAATGTACTGCTTGTTGATGGTTTGAAACATAATTTGATATCGATTAGTCAATTATGTGATAAGGGTCTAAATGTATTATTTGAGACCACTTCAAACACGTGCAAAATAATAGATGCTAAAACGAACATTGTGATGCTTACCGCACCAAGAAATCATAATGTCTACACTATTCAATTTGAGGATCTATCATCTTCCAATTTAAGTTGTCTTGTAGCTAAAAATGAGAAGTTGGAACTTTGGCATAGAAGGCTCGGACATTCTCGGAGTAAATTAATTGTCAGCTATCAAAAGAAAAGCTAATTCGTGGTCTTCCACAACTTAATGGTAGCTTGACCTCTTTATGTACTCCTTGCCAAATGGGTAAGTTCACTAAATCGTCTTTCAAAAGCAAGACTGATATTACCACCTCTAGACCACGAGAATTAATTTGCATGGATCTATTTGGTCCTATTAGTACAAATAGTCTAGGAGGAAAAAGGTATACTTTTGTATAGATAGACAATTCACGCTTATCATGGACTATTTTTCTAGCTTCTAAGTCGGATGCATTCATCGAATTCTCCACCTTATGCACTAGATTGCAAAATGAAAAAGAAATGAAAATAAAATGTATAAGGTCAGACCATGGGGGAGAATTTGAGAATTATAATTTTATTGATTTTTTAAATAATTTTGGTATTCGGCACGAATTTTCTGCTCCACGGACTCCACAACAAAATAGAGTGGTGGAAAAGAAAAATCGAACACTACAAGAATTGGCTCACACAATGCTAGCCGAGTATAGCTTGCCTCGATATTTTTGGGTTGAAGCGGTCAACACAACATGCTATGTAATGAACCGGACCATGCTTCGCCCCATATTAAAACGTACTCCATATGAGCTATACTATAATAAAAAGGAGAATGTGTCTTATTTTAAAGTCTTCGATTGTCCATGTTATATTCTCAACACTAAGGATCACTTAGGTAAATTTGACGAAAAATCTGACCAAGGCACTTTTCTTGGGTATTCTACCACGAGCCGTGCTTATAAGGTCTATAATAAAAGAACCTTAGTTGTTGAAGAATCGATACATGTTCACTTTAATGAAAATGCACCTCAAAATGAATCAATCATACATGATGATGATAATGGTGATGTACAACCATGTATTCGCCGAGTGGGTTCCCAGGGCCCAAGATGTCATTAGGCCCAGCATTTTTAGGAGGCACTGTCCCAGGCAAGAGGGGCGGGTGAGCCTTTGGACGGGCTCAAGTCCGAGAAGCGCAGCCTCAGGTTATTCCTAGAAGAGGGGCGAGTGGGGAGGCAGCCGGCCTCCCACTCGTCCGGCTCCTAGAGGAGGGCGAGCGGGGAGGCTGTCGACCTCCCGCTCACCAAACCCCAAGAGGGGGGCGAGCGGGGAGGAAGTCGGCCTCCCGCTCGCCGAGCCCCAAGAGGGGGGCAAGCGGGGAGGCAGCCGGCCTCCCGCTCGCCGAGCCCTAAGAGGGGGCGAGCGGGGAGGCAGCCGACCTCCCGCTCGCCGAGCCCCAAGAGGGGGGCGAGCGGGGAAGCAGCCGGCCTCTCGCTCGCCGAGCCCCAAGAGGGGGGCCAGCGGGGAGGCAGTCGGCCTCCCGCTCGCCGAGCCCCAAGAGTGGGGCGAGCGGGGAGGTAGCCGGCCTCCCACTCGCCGAGCCCCAAGTGGGGGCGAGATAGGAGGCAGTCTGCCCCCTCTCGCCCAGCCCAAGGTGGGGGCAAGGGAGGAGGCGGCCTGCTCCCTCTCGCCCAACCCAAGGTGGGGGGGCAAGGGAGGAGGTGGCATGCCCCCTCTCGCCCAGCCTAAGGTGGGGGCTAGGGAGGAGGCGACATGCCCTATCTCCCAGCCCAAGGTGGGGCAAGGGAGGAGGCGGCCTGCCCCCTCTCGCCCAACCCAAGGTGGGGGCGAGAGAGGAGGCGACCTTCCCCCTCTCGCCCAGCTCCAAGAAGGGGCATGCATTTAGCATCCCGGAATGGCGGGATTTGGCTGTTGGCAGGCCAAACCTGGGGGTAATTTTGTAATTTCTTAGGCCAGAACCTGGCTATTGGCAGACCATGCTCGAAAATCTATAAATAGGACCAAGGGGGCACCTTTTAGAAGGTCTTCACTTTTGGCTACTCTCTCCCTAGGTTTCTTTGGTGGGAGAAGAGTGCCTCCAAAGGTGCCCAAGCTCGGCATTGGCTCGGGAGGGGAAGCTCTCAAAGACCTTCCGTGTGTGTGGTGGGACCTCCTCGTTGATCCCTTGGTCCCGTTCCTAGTTCCTTAATCTTTTAGTCTAGCGCTCTCCCTTGAGAGAAGTAAGTGTGAGGTCACCTCCCTTTTTTGGGGGCCCGAGCTTCACAAGAGACCAAATATTGGTTTCAACAGGTGAGGGCGTATGTTTGGAAGACAAAAATGAAAATAAACATGAAGAGGAAGAAGATTCAACTCATGTTGAAGAATATAAGCCTCCAAGTACACTAAATTTTTCAAAACAACATCCACGAAAACTAGTGATTGGAGAACCCTCACATGGAGTTAGAACTCGCTCTACACTATATGAATCCTTCTCAAATCTATGTTTTATTTCTAAAATAGAACCTAAGAACATTTCTGAAGCTTTAAATGATGAATCTTGGTTCTTAGCTATGAATGAGGAGTCACATCAATTCGAGCGAAACAACATTTGGATGCTAGTGGAGCGTCCTAGTAACCATCTGATTATTGGTGTGAAGTGGATATATGAGTACAAACTCGATGGTGAATCTAGGATAACTAGAAATAAAGCTTTGTTGGTTGCACAAGGGTACACTCAAATAGAAGGGATAGACTTTGAAGAGTCATTTGCACCGGTAGCACGTCTTGAGTCCATTAGAATGTTCCTTGTCTTTGCAAGTTATAAACAAATTAAATTATATCAAATGGACGTTAAGAGTGCCTTCTTAAATGGGTATATAAAAGAAAAAGTCTATGTCGAGCAACCACCCGGTTTCAAAAATAGTTGTCACCCGGACCATGTTTATAAACTTGTGAAAGCTTTGTTTGGTCTAAATCAAGCACCCCGTGCTTGGTATGATAGACTTACGACATTTCTTTTAAAACATGAGTTTAAAATGGGGAGTGCCGATACAACCTTATTTGTAAAACATAGTGACTCCGAGCTTATCATCCTACAAATATATGTCGATGATATAATTTTTGTGCCACCAATGAAAACTTATGTAATGAAACTGTTCAAGTGATGCAATTTGAAATTGAGATGAGCTTAGTTGGCGAACTCACATATTTTTTGGGCTTTCAGATTTTTCAAAAACCTGATGGAATTTTTCTATGTCAATCAAAATATATAAAGGATATACTCCTATGAGCGCATCACTTAAGTTAGGAAAGGATGAAAGTGGTATTTTGGTGGATCAAATGATTTTTAGAGGTATGATCGGATCACTATTTTATCTAAGTGCGTCAAGACCCGACATCATGTTTGTGGTATGCCTTTGTGCAAGATATCAAGCTAATCCTAAAGAATCCCTGAAAGCGGTTAAACATATCTTTAGGTATCTCATAGGCACCCCGAATCTTGGTCTTTGGTTTCCTCACAGCACCGACATCACACTCCATGGTTATTCATACTTGAATTATGCTGGTTGCTCCCTTGATCGCAAGAGCACGAGTGGCACTTGTCATTTCCTAGGCCCGACTCTTGTTTCATAGTCTAGTATGAAACAGAATTCTGTTGCCCTCTCCACTGCTGAAGCAGAATATATTGTCTTAGGAAGTTGTTGCGCACAAGCACTTTGGATGTCTCAAACATTAGAAGACTTCGGTCTCACATTCAAGAACGTTGAACTTAGGTGTGACAACAAAAGTGCCATAGATCTAACGAACAATCCGGTTAACCACTATCGTTCTAAACATATAGATGTACGTCATCACTTCATACGTGATCACATTAAGAAAGAGAACGTAAGAGTGTCACTTATTGGGACAGACGACCAGCTTGCGGATATCTTCACAAAACCCCTCCCTGACGCAAGATTTTCATAGCTTCGCTTAGAACTGGGTGTTTTGGAACTTGAATCGTAAGTCTCATATCTCACAACTGATACCTGTACGTTTCTATGTCCAGAGTTTTGCTATATTTCATCAGTTTTTCACTGCTCAATCTTATTAGAAACAAAAACATCAAAATCTGGATTATTTTTCAAAAGAAATCGTGTTCTGTTTACTACCACATGTCGTTAGCCTTACCGTCGGTGGTAGCAATTCTGAATGAATTCATCGATTTCTCTTCTGTTTTTATTGTTTCTATTTCTATTGCCCATCTGTCTACTGTTAGTTTATTTCCAGCTGTTATAAAATCATATGAAAATATGAAAAACTTAAAACCACAAAAACATGTTTTTGATTTATGTTGTCTTTCTTTGCTTATGTTTGTTTTTATTTAGTTATTTTGTCAAAAAAAATACCAAAAATATTTCTGAAAAGTTTCATGCTAAGGGGGGCATTCATGACATGAAATCGAACCTCCATGATTTCATATTTTGTCTACTTTATAATTTATAATTCCTGATTACATTGTATGTCTTCGTCATGAATTGTCCTAATCTAAAGGTAGGCTCTACTGAGTGCTAAGTGATTAGCAATGCACGTTTAATATGCCTCTAGGTATTCATGAGGATTTAGGCTAGACAATGACTTTACATATTCACACATCCTTAGAGAATGCACTCAAGTAGAAATCCAAATGCTTACATACTATAATTCGTGATATTATGTTTAAACATTTTAGGCATGACTTGATAAATCAATATCACGAAAATCATCTTAACTATATAAGCATAGAACAATAGGAAAAAATTATATTGGAAAATGGGTTGTGTATACAAGTTAAAGTGCATCTATCTATGTGGGTATATTTCGTTCGATTCGGGAACCTTGTCCAAAAAGAAAGAAAAAGATAGTCAAATTTTTTTACCAAAATTATATACTATCATTATTTGACAAAGGGTTTCCCCCAAGCACTACTCACTCCTCCTGACAATTCTTGATGAGCATTGTGAGTATGAGCACCTTGGTTAAAAGAATCATTATAATCTTGTGCCTGTTGAAATTGTTGAAGTGGAAGTTAGGAGGCTCTGTCTCTGCGGTCTGGCTTGTCTAAGCCTAGCTGCAGTCTCCTGGCTTGATCGCTGGTATGAGTCCAAGGCGGCTGAAGGTGAAGGCCGCGCGGTCTGTCTCTGACCGCGTGGCGGGCTGATCGTCTTCGGGTGTGCGCGGTCTGTTCGTGATCGCTTGGCGGCCTGTCTACTTCAAGGCTGTGGCGGTCTGGTGTGACCGCACAACTTGATCTAGCTTTTCTCCAAGAATGCGGTTTGGTGGCTGACCGGGCTTTCTGGTGGTATTTGCGGACTTGAGTTCGCGGGTTGATGGCGAACTGGCTGTGTTCGCGATCTCGGACGAACACAGGGGGTGAACAGCTTCGGGCGGTCTGGCGATCTCCCTTGGAGTCGCGATCTGCTGTGAGAGTGGCGGTCTCTCATAGTTGATGTTGAAGCTGGCGAGTTCACCAAAATGAAGCAGGAGTACTGTTGCTGATTGCGCGGTGTGACCGGTCAGGTCGCGCGGTCTGGAGGATGGTGATCCTATCTCATAGGGTGGTGACTGGATCAGGTTCCACGCCTATAAATAGGAGCCACTATAGCAGCAAATAGAGACACACCAAGTGTAAGTCGAGTTCTCTTCTTTCCTGCGGTCTCTACTTGTGTGACCGGGCGGTCTGCTGATTGAACTCTTCTTGTGCAGCTTCTGGGGATAGTGCGGGCAGCAGTGATCACCTCTTTCTCTGAAAGTGTTCGGGCGGTCTGCGGCTTGGAGTTGTGTTGCTGGAGTTCGGGAGGATCATGAGTTCGGAAGGAGGGGTGCGGTCTGATCGGCGATCTGGTGTTGTTCTGAGATTGGCAGGGGGTTGCGGTTTGGCGAGTTGTTGAGGTCGCAAGGGAGACTGCGCGGTCTCAAGTTATCTTCAGCTTGGTCTTTTTTTTCCTTTGGTGTTTGTGCTGGCGAAATCATGTCTCGCCAAGCATGCCTTGCCTTGTAATTTGAAGTTGCTATCAATAAAGATCACTTTTTTGCCTCCATTTGCTTCTGGTTGTTTGGCTTGTGAACTCTAAGTTGACTAACTCCTGCTCGCTTCATAAAGATTCGTAAAATTTCACATGGTATCAGAGCTAGGTTGGAGTGGTTGAGCAGTGAGTAACTTAGAGTAGCCATCGCCTTTGTGAAGAAGGAACCAGTGGTAGAGCAATGAAAGCGAGGGGTCTTGGAATTGAGATGCTTACATCGACTAACTTCAAGAAGTGGAAGTCGTGTATGCAAAGCTATCTTCTAGGTGAGGACCTCTGGGAGGTAGTTGGAGGAGATCAGACGCAGGAAGTTGTCCCGGAAGGGGATAATGGGGCTGAGGTGAGAACTTGGAGGAGGACGAATGCGAAGGCAGAGTTCACTCTGAAGAGAGCAATTTCACCTGATCTGTTTGATCACATTCTGGGATGTGGATCAGCTGCGGAGATCTGGAGAGCCCTGGATGGGTTGTTTAACAAGAAGAATGTAGCAAGGCTACAGTTCTTGGAGAATGAGCTGGCAAGGTCGGCTCAGGGTGATCTTTCTATCTCCACCTTCTTTCTGAAGATGAAGAACTTGTGCGCTGAAATCTCAGCATTGGATCCTGATGAGCCTATCTCTGAGGCGAAGCTGAAGAGGCACATCATCCGCGGCTTGCGGAAGGAATATGTTGCCTTTGTGACGTCGGTGCAGGGATGGGCAAATCAGCCGTCTTTGTTGGAGCTGGAGAACTTGCTTGCATCGCAAGAAAGTTTGGCAAGGCAGATGGCAGTGGTGTCGGTGGCTGGGGGAGATGGCGAAGTGCTCTTCTCGGGGAAGAAGAAGAAGTGGGATAAGAAGAAGAAGACCACTGGAGGAGGCTATGGGCCTTCAACTTCTGGGCAGCAGGAAAGGGGGTATGCTCCCAAGGCTGACGGGAAGAAAAAGGGGGAAGGTTCGAAGTGCTTCAAGTGTGGCAAGTATGGCCACATCAGGAAGGATTGCAGGGTGGTCACCCAAGCTGGGCATGCTGCGGAGAAGGAGGAAGCTGAGGCCAGGCACTTTGAAGGAGGTTGGGGAGGAGCCTTCTCGACTTCTGTTGGAGCTTCGGCTCCTATCAACTATCTGGAGGACTGGATCGTGGACTCGGGGTGTGGTCATCACCTCACCGGAGATGAGACCAAGCTTTCTTCTACACAGCCCTATACAGGTAACAATGCAATCATTACTGCTGATAATACTGTGCATCCAGTAGAGAAGGTGGGGGTTATTTCCATGGGCAGTGATAGAGGGCCACTTACTTTGAAGAGTGTCTATCACGTGCCTGGTATGAGGAAAACCCTCTTCTCTGTGACCAACGTTGTAGACGCTGGGTATCACGTTCTGTTCGGCCCAACAGAAGTGAAGTTTCTACGCAATTTTGAGGCCGTAAAGGTCGAGGTCGTCCATGTCGGGAGACGGGCAAAGGACTTGTTCGTTTTATCGACAAGTTCCTATGTCGACAAGATGAAGACGAATGATGGTGTTGTTTTATGGCATGAGAGGTTGGGGCACGTAGGGATGGACAAGCTGAAAGCTATGGCGGTAAGAGGTCTGGTCAAGGGCCTGCCAAGTCTATCTTCCTACGGTGAAGGTCATGTTTGCGCAGGATGTCAGTTCGGCAAGTCTCATCGACTACCGTTTGACAAGTCGCAGACAAGGAGTAGTGTGCCGTTGGAGTTCATCCACGGTGACTTGATGGGACCAACTGCTACTCCAAGCCTCGGAGGCAGCATATATATGCTGGTGTTGATCGATGATTACACCAGATATGTCTGGGTATATTTTCTGAAGGAGAAGGCGGAGGCGTTTACTAAATTTGTGGAGTTCAAGGAGCTCGTGGAGGGTCGGCTAAGACTGCGGGTGAAGAAGCTGAGGAGTGACAACGGAGAGGAGTTCACCTCCAGTGAGTTCTCTACTTTTTGCAGGAAGGCAGGCATCCGGAGAGAGCTCACTTGTGCACATACTCCACAGCAGAACGGAGTTGCAGAGCGGAAGATCCATCATCTGACGGAGACCTGCAAGTGTTGGCTGCATGCCAAGAGTATCCCAAAGTCCTTCTGGGCGGAGGGAATGTCTTGTGCTTCCTACGTCATCAACAGGATGCCCTTGAGTCCCATCAACATGTTGACTCCGCATGAGATGATGTTCAAAGAGAAGCCAAGCGTGGCACACCTTAGGGTGTTTGGTTCCACCTGCTACGTGCATGTTCCAGATGCTCTTCGAACGAAGCTAGATGCGAAAGCAAGGAAGCTAGTCTTCGTGGGATACGATGAGCAGAAGAAAGGATGGAAGTGCATGGACCCTGAGACGCGGAGGTTTGTGGTAACTCGCGACGTCGTGTTTGATGAGGTGACATCTTACAAGGGGTCTTCTGATGTGGAGCTACCAGAGAGCAGGGTGGAGGTGCCGTAGAAAGCTGTGGAAGATCGTCAGGTGGAGCTACCTGTGTCACCAGGTGGTCCATTTCCTTCTAGCTCCGAGACGAGGGCTTCTGGTTCAGGGAGCAGGGGGAGCGATGCTCCTAGCACGTCTGGAAGAGGAGCTAGGGAAGAAGCAACTGGAGATAATGCGGTTCAGGGGAAGGAGCTGAGGAGGTCGAAGCGAGCGATCGTTTCCCCTGATCGCTATACAGGAGGAAACGCAGTAAGCTTCGTCTCATGTTTCTTCGCTGGTCCCTTGGATGAGAGGGAGCCGTCGAGCTTTGAGAAGGCCAGAAGTGTGAAGGAGTGGGACATTACAATGCAAGAAGAGATGGCAGCTCTCGAGAAGAATGAGACTTGGTCTCTTGTGCCCAAGCCCAAGGGCACTACTCCTGTTACATGCAAGTGGGTCTACAAGCTTAAGAAGAAAGCTGACGGCAGTATAGAGCGGTACAAGGCTCGCCTTGTAGCTCGGGGGTTCTCGCAGCAATACGGTGAAGACTACGAGGAGACTTTCAGTCCGGTGGCAAAAATGACTTCAGTTCGATTTATCATTGCCTTGGCGGCGTTCAGTGGATGGGAGATTTGGCAGCTCGACGTCAAGAACGCCTTCTTGTACGGCGAGATTGACAAGGACATCTTCATGGTCCAGCCACCTGGCTTTGTGTCTGAAGATTTTCCGGAGCATGTTTGCAAGCTGAAGAAAGCCCTGTATGGGTTGAAGCAAGCGCCGAGGGCGTGGTACGGGAAGATCGCAGAATATCTTCTATTCTGTGGATTTAGTGCTTCAAACTCAGACTCAAGCTTGTTCGTCAAGAAGAGCGGGGAGCTTCAGGTCATCGTGCTGTTATACGTCGACGATATGATCGTGACGGGGAACTCGAAGGAGGATGTTGCACAGCTTCGAGCCGAGCTGTCCATCAGGTTCGAGATGAAGGACTTAGGTGAGCTTCACCATTTCCTTGGACTCGAGGTGCAGAGGAAGGAAGGTGGAGTGCTGGTGACCCAGGCCGGATATGCGGAGCGTATCGTGGAGCGATTCGGCATGAAGGAAGGGAAGTGCACTTCCACACCTCTGAAGAAGGCTATGTAGCTTCGAAAAGATGAGGGAAGGATTATGCAAGATCCGTTGGTGTTCCGAGCTCTGGTTGGGAGCTTGATCTATCTGACGATCACGAGGCCGGATATTGCATATGCAGTTGGCAGAGTGAGTCGATATATGGCGGAGCCACGGGTACCTCATTTGCTAGCGGCCAAGAATATTCTGAAGTATGTCAAGGCGACCTCGGACATGGGCCTCCTATACAGGAGGGATGCGGGCTTCGAGGTGCATGGGTACATGGATGCTGCCTACGGGGGAGATTCGGATGATCGGAAGTCGACATCTGGATTCGTCTTCATGGCGGGCCCTACAGCTATATCTTGGTGCAGCAAAAAGCAGGATTCCGTATCGGTCTCCACCACGGAAGCGGAATACAAGGCTTCGGCCTTGGCAGCTCAGGAAGCCATCTGGCTTAGGAGGTTGGTGGGAGACGTCCACAAGGAGGTTCAGGAGCCTACTCTGCTACGCGGTGACAACGAGAGTGCTCTCAAACTGGTTACCAATCCAGTTTGTCACGCAAGGACCAAGCATATCGAGATCGAGCACCACTTCATACGGGAGAAGGTGCTGGAGGGATCTCTTTCGGTTCAGCATGTGCGGAGTGCGGACAATGTCGCGGACATTTTCACAAAGGCGATGGCAAAGGGGCCGTTCACACGGCTAAGGAGCCTACTGGGCTAGTTTCAACTTCCCACTTCAAGGGGGAGTGTTGAAATTGTTGAAGTGGAAGTTATGAGGCTTTTTGGACCTGGGCGGTCTGGGAGGAGGTCGGGCGGTCTGGAGTGATCGCACGGCCTGGCGGTCTGTCTCTGCGGTCTGGCTTGTCTAAGCCTAGCTGCGGTCTCCTAGCTTGATCGCTGGTATGAGTCCAAGGCGGCTGGAGGTGAAGGCCGCGCGGTCTGTCTCTGACCGCGTGGCGGGCTGATCGTCTTCGGGTATGCGCGGTCTGTTCGTGATCGCGTGGCGGCCAATCTACTTCAAGGCTGTGGCGGTCTGGTGTGACCGCACAGCTTGATCTAGTTTTTCTTCAAGAATGCGGTCTAGTGGCTGACCGGGCTTTCTGGTGGTATTTGCGGACTTGAGTTCGCGGGTTGATGGCGAACTGGCTGTGTTCGCGGTCTCGGACGAACACAGGGGGTGAACAGCTTCGGGCGGTCTGGCGATCTCCCTTGGAGTCGCGATCTGATGTGAGAGTGGCGGTCTTTCATAGTTGATGTTGAAGCTGGCGAGTTCACCAAAATGAAGCAGGAGTACTGTTGCTGATCGCGCGGTGTGACCGGTCAGGTAGCGCGGTCTGGAGGGTGGTGATCCTATCTCATAGGGTGGTGACTGGATCAGGTTCCACGCCTATAAATAGGAGCCACTGTAGCAGCAAATAGAGACACACCAAGTGTAAGCCGAGTTCTCTTCTTTCCTGCGGTCTCTACTTGTGTGACCGGGCGGTCTGCTGATTGAACTCTTCTTGTGCAGCTTCTGCGGATAGTGCGGGCAGCAGCGATCACCTCTTTCTCTGAAAGTGTTCGGGCGGTCTGCGTCTTGGAGTTGTGTTGCTGGAGTTCGGGAGGATCAGGAGTTCGGAAGGAGGGGTGCGGTCTGATCGGCGATCTGGTGTTGTTCTGAGATCGGCAGCGGGTTGCGGTTTGGCGAGTTGTTGAGGTCACAAGGGAGACTGCGCGGTCTCAAGTTATCTTCAGCTTGGTCTTTTTTTCCTTTGGTGTTTGTGCTGGCGAAATCATGTCTCGCCAAGCATGCCTAGCCTTGTAATTTGAAGTTGCTATCAATAAAGATCACTTTTTGCCTCCATTTGCTTCTGGTTGTTTGGCTTGTGAACTCTAAGTTGACTAACTCCTTCTCGCTTCATAAAGATTCGTAAAATTTCACATGGTATCAGAGCTAGGTTGAAGTGGTTGAGCAGTGAGTAACTTAGAGTAGCCATCGCCTTTGTGAAGAAGGAACCATTGGTAGAGCAAAGGAAGCGAGGGGTCTTGGAATTGAGATGCGTACATCGACTAACTTCAAGAAGTGGAAGTCGTGTATGCAAAGCTATCTTCTAGGTGAGGACCTCTGGGAGGTAGTTGGAGGAGATCAGACGCAGGAAGTTGTCCCGGAAGGGGATAATGGGGCTGAGGTGAGAACTTGGAGGAGGACGAATGAGAAGGCAGAGTTCACTCTGAAGAGAGCAATTTCACCTGATCTGTTTGATCAAATTCTGGGATGTGGATCAGCTGCGGAGATTTGGAGAGCCCTGGATGGGCTGTTTAACAAGAAGAATGTAGCAAGGCTACAGTTCTTGGAGAATGAGCTGGCAAGGTCGGCTCAGGGTGATCTTTCTATCTCCACCTTCTTTCTGAAGATGAAAAACATGTGCGCTGAAATCTCAGCATTGGATCCTGATGAGCCTATCTCTGAGGCGAAGCTGAAGAGGCACATCATCCGCGGCTTGCGGAAGGAATATGTTGCCTTTGTGACGTCGGTGCAGGGATGGGCAAATCAGCCGTCTTTGTTGGAGCTGGAGAACTTGCTTGCATCTCAAGAAAGTTTGGCAAGGCAGATGGCGGGGGTGTCGGTGGCTGGGGGAGATGGCGAAGTGCTCTTCTCGGGGAAGAAGAAGAAATGGGATAAGAAGAAGAAGACCGCTGGAGGAGGCTATGGGCCTTCAACTTCTAGGCAGCAGGAAAGGGGGTATGCTCCCAAGGCTGACGGGAAGAAGAAGGGGGAAGGTCTGAAGTGCTTCAAGTGTGGCAAGTATGGCCACATCAGGAAGGATTGCAGGGTGGTCACCCAAGCTGGGCATGCTGCGGAGAAGGAGGAAGCTGAGGCCAGGCACTTTGAAGGAGGTTGGGGAGGAGCCTTCTCGGCTTCTGTTGGAGCTTCGGCTCCTATCAACTATCTGGAGGACTGGATCGTGGACTCGGGGTGTGGTCATCACCTCATCGGAGATGAGACCAAGCTTTCTTCTGCACAGCCCTATACAGGTAACAATGCAATCATTACTGCTGATAATACTGTGCATCCAGTAGAGAAGGGGGGGGGGTTGTTTCCTTGGGCGGTGATAGAGGACCACTTACTTTGAAGAGTGTCTATCACGTGCCTGGTATGAGGAAAAACCTCTTCTCCGTGACCAACGATGTAGGCGCTGGGTATCACGTTCTGTTCGGCCCAACAGAAGTGAAGTTTCTATGCAATTTTGAGGTCGTAAAGGTCGAGGTCGTCCATGTCGGGAGACGTGCAAAGGACTTGTTCGTTTTATCGACAAGTTCCTACGTCGACAAGATGAAGACAAATGATGGTGTTGTTATATGTCATGAGAGGTTGGGGCACGTAGGGATGGACAAGCTGAAAGCTATGGAGGTAAGAGGTCTGGTTAAGGGCCTGCCAAGTCTATCTTCCTACGGTGAAGGTCATGTTTGTGCAGGATGTCAGTTCGGCAAGTCTCATCGACTACCGTTTGACAAGTCGCAGACAAGGAGTAGTGTGTCGTTGGAGTGCATCCACGGTGACTTGACGGGACCAACTGCTACCCCAAGCCTCGGAGGCAGCAAATATATGCTGGTGTTGATCGATGATTACACCAGATATGTCTGGGTATATTTTCTGAAGGAGAAGGCGGAGACGTTTACTATGTTTGTGGAGTTCAAGGAGCTCGTGGAGGGTAGGCTAAGACTGCGGGTGAAGAAGCTGAGAACTGAAAATGGAGGGGAGTTCACCACCAGTGAGTTCTCTACTTTTTGCAGGAAGGCAGGCATCCTGAGAGAGCTCACTTGTGCACATACTCCACAGCAGAACGGAGTTGCAGAGCGGAAGATCCGTCATCTGACGGAGACCTGCAAGTGTTGGCTGCATGCCAAGAGTATCCCAAAGTCCTTCTGGGCGGAGGGAATGCCTTGTGCTGCCTACATCATCAACAGGATGCCCTTGAGTCCCATCAACATGTTGACTCCGCATGAGATGATGTTCAAAGAGAAGCCAAGCGTGGCACACCTTATGGTGTTTGGTTCCACCTGCTACGTGCATGTTCCAGATGCTCTTCGAACGAAGCTAGATGCGAAAGCAAGGAAGCTAGTCTTCGTGGGATACGATGAGCGGAAGAAAGGATGGAAGTGCATGGACCCTGAGATGCGGAGGTTTGTGGTATCTCGCGACGTCGTGTTCGATGAGGTGACATCTTACAAGGGGTCTTCTGATGTGGAGATACCAGAGAGCAGGGTGGAGGTGCCGGAGAAAGCTGTGGAAGATCGTCAGGTGGAGCTACCTGTGTCACCAGGTGGTCCATCTCCTTCTAGCTCCGAGACGGGGGCTTCTGGTTCAGGGAGCAGGGGGAGCGATGCTCCTAGCACGTCTGGAAGAGGAGCTAGAGAAGAAGCAGCTGGAGATAATGCGGTTCAGGGGAAGGAGCTGAGGAGGTCAAAGCGAGCGATCGTTGCCCCTGATCGCTATACAGGAGGAAACGCAGTGAGCTTCGTCTCATGTTTCTTCGCTGGTCCCTTGGATGAGAGGGAGCCGTCTAGCTTTGAGAAGGCCAGAGGTGTGAAGGATTGGGACATTGCAATGCAAGAAGAGATGGCAGCTCTCGAGAAGAATGAGACCTGGTCTCTTGTGCCCAAGCCCAAGGGCACCACTCCTGTTACATGCAAGTGGGTCTACAAGCTTAAGAAGAAAGTTGACGGCAGTATAGAGCGGTACAAGGCTCTCCTTGTAGCTCGGGGGTTCTCGCAGCAATATGGTGAAGACTACGAGGAGACTTTCAGTCCGGTGGCAAAAATGGCTTCAGTTCGATTTATCATTGCCTTGGCGGCGTTCAGTGGATGGGAAATTTGGCAGCTCGACGTCAAGAACGCCTTCTTGTACAGCGAGATTGACAAGGACATCTTCATGGTCCAGCCACCTGGCTTTGTGTCTGAAGATTTTTCGGAGCATGTTTGCAAGCTGAAGAAAGCCCTGTATGGGTTGAAGCAAGCGCCGAGGGCGTGGTACGGGAAGATCGCAGAATATCTTCTATTCTATGGATTTAGTGCTTCAGACTCAGACTCAAGCTTGTTCGTCAAGAAGAGCGGGAGCTTCAGGTCATCGTGCTGTTATACGTCGACGATATGATCGTGACAGGGAACTCGAAGGAGGATGTTGCACAGCTTCGGGCCGAGCTATCCATCAGGTTCGAGATGAAGGACTTAAGTGAGCTTCACCATTTCCTTGGACTCGAGGTGCAGAGGAAGGAAGGTGGAGTGCTGGTGACCCAGGCCGGATATGCGGAGCGTATCGTGGAGCGATTCGGCATGAAGGAAGAGAAGTGCACTTCCACACCTCTGGAGAAGGCTATGAAGCTTCGGAAAGATGAGGGAAGGAATATGCAAGATCCGTTGGTGTTCCGAGCTCTGGTTGGGAGCTTGATCTATCAGACGATCACGAGGCCGGATATTGCATAGGCAGTTGACAGAGTGAGTCGATATATGGCGGAGCCACGGGTACCTCATCTGCTAGCGGCCAAGAATATTTTGAAGTATGTCAAGGCGACCTCGGACAAGGGCCTCCTATACAGGAGGGATGCGGGCTTCGAGGTGCACGGGTACATGGATGCTGACTACGGGAGAGATTCGGATGATCGGAAGTCGACGTCTGGATTCGTCTTCATGGCGGGCCCTACAGCTATATCATGGGGCAGCAAAAAGCAGGATTTCGTATCGGTCTCCACCACGGAAGCGGAATACAAGGCTTCGGCCTTGGCAGCTCATGAAGCCGTCTGGCTTAGGAGGTTGGTGGGAGACGTCCACAAGGAGGTTCGGGAGCCTACTCTGCTACGCAGTGACAACGAGAGTGCTCTCAAACTGGTTACCAATCCAGTTTGTCACGCAAGGACTAAGCATATCGAGATAGAGAACCACTTCATACGGGAGAATGTGTTGGAGGGATCTCTTTCGATTGAGCATGTGCGGAGTGCGGACAATGTCGCGGATATTTTCACAAAGGCGCTGGCAAAGGGGTCGTTCACACTGCTAGGGAGCCTACTGGGGCTAGTTTCAACTTCCCACTTCAAGGGGGAGTGTTGAAATTGTTGAAGTGGAAGTTAGGAGGCTTTTTGGACCTGGGCGGTCTGGGAGGAGGTCGGGCGGTCTGGAGTGATCGCACGGCCTGGCGGTCTGTCTCTGCGGTCTGGCTTGTCTAAGCCTAGCTGCGGTCTCCTGGCTTGATCGCTGGTATGAGTCCAAGGCGGATGGAGGTGAAGGCCGCGCGGTCTGTCTCTGACCGCGTGGCGGGCTGATCGTCTTCGGGTGTGCGCGGTCTGTTCGTGATCGCGTGGCGGCCTGTCTACTTCAAGGCTGTGGCGGTCTGGTGTGACCGCACAGCTTGATCTAGTCTTTCTCTGAAAGTGTTCGGGCGGTCTGCGGCTTGGAGTTGTGTTGCTGGAGTTCGGGAGGATCAGGAGTTCGGAAGGAGGGGTGCGGTCTGATCGGCGATCTGGTGTTGTTCTGAGATCGGCAGCGGGTTGCGGTTTGGCGAGTTGTTGAGGTCGCAAGGGAAACTGCGCGGTCTCAAGTTATCTTCAACTTGGTCTTTTTTTTCCTTTGGTGTTTGTGCTGGCGAAATCATGTCTCGCCAAGCATGCCTTGCCTTGTAAATTGAAGTTGCTGTCAATAAAGATCACTTTTTTGCCTCCATTTGCTTCTGGTTGTTTGGCTTGTGAACTCTAAGTTGACTAACTCTTGCTCGCTTCATAAAGATTCGTAAAATTTCTCAGTGCCAACCCGGAACACAAACTAGTGCCTTTGTTCTATTCTTGGTATTTGTGTAAGATTGATATATATGACATGATTTATCACTTAATTACTCTAGTGTTAACATATATACTTATTGAAAAATAGCATGTACTAAAATTGATTTCACTTGATGCTACACGAACACTTGTCCGTGTTTAGTCTAACACCTCCATGCATAAAAATTGGACTTAAACTGCATTATTTATATCTTGCACGTTTGTACTAATACATGATTGCCTTTCATGACACATACGATGTTCTTTGTGAATTAGATTTCTACATCTTTTGACATTGTGTGCCATTTCATGTGTATTTAGTCTCATGTCATGTGTCTGATTCATATTGTTTTTACCAAGACTTTATATGCAAAACTACTTTCAATTTCAAAAAGTGGTATCAATTTTAACAAGTGGTACTTTGATTTCCTCGTGCGTTTTGGCCTATATCCTTTACAAATTCTCTGATTATATTTCGGTCAACCCTTATTAATATCATGATTTATGATTGCGTGTGCATTTCTTTTATTAATCTGATGCATCTCTCACTTATTCATAATAGTTTGGTCTAGCCCGCCCCTTTTGCTAACATCAAATGGGGAGAATAGAGAACGTTCATAAGCTAATCACATACTAGTCTTCTAGGGAAGATCACCTATCGGGAGAGACACTTATAGAGTGCACATCAATAGGGGGCACGTATGCAGGGGGAGACATACGTCTTTTGTTCACACTATATGATTTATCTTGATACATAAACCCGTTCATGTTTACTGATAACTGATTGATAACACTATACCATGCTTTTCCTGATAGATATCAATTATATCTCATGAACGGGATTTGATATTATGAAAAGAGGGAGTTTGTTGGAACATTGTTCTGTGTCTCTCTAGTTTGACAATATCAAATCCTACTGTATTTGATCATACATATCTTGGGTATAGTGTGCAGGTTTATAGGTGTGAAGACGTCGAAAAATAAAGTCTATTGTGACTACTGCCGGACGCTAGCACTACCGCCAGGCGCTAGCATTATCGATGTGACTGTATTGACGCGAAGGCATATGGCGTCGAGAAGGTTTGCGTCGAAATGTTCTCGACGTTTGGCGTCGAGAAGACTACCACCGCACGCTAATCCTACCGCGGGCGCTAGATCTGTCAAAGGGACGTACATCGACGTAAAGGAGTATGGCGTCGAGAAGGTTTGCGTCGAAATGATCTCGACATTTGGTGTCGAGAATACTACCGCCGCGCGCTAAGCCTACCGTGGGCGCTAGATCTGTCGAAGGGACAGACATCGACGTGAAGGCATATGGCGTCGAGAAGATTTGCGTCGAAATGATCTCGACGTTTGGCGTCGAGAAGCCTACCGCCGCGCGGTAACCTACAGCGGGCCGCTGGGACAGAGCCTTGCCTTCGAGACGAAGCCATATCGCTGAGACAACTGCGTCGACAAGATATCGACGTGTATCCTACCGCTAACGCTAGGCTAACGCCGTGCGGTAGCCCTTCCAGCAGAAGTTACGATGGCATCCTGATTTGACGGGTCGTCAGAAGATAATGCGCAAAATTTACGGCGCCGTCCAGATTTGACATGACTGACAGAGATCATGCGCGTAATGGGCAGTTATCAGCTGCATATGGATGCTACTGTCACGCGCTAACCTTAGCGTCGCACGGTAATTATAAATATAAAAGATTCAACCCATCTTCTTCTTCACAGAGAGCGCACTTGAACGAAAAACAGAGACTCCAGATTCAAAATGGAGAAAGACGACTGCTCAGCCGCTTTCTCTTTAAGGAGTCTCTACCATTGAAGAATAACTTCTTCCCTCATGCTAGAATGAAGAACGTCAATCGATTGTGGAGCAATGATGAAGATCAGAGGATGAACGGGAGCATTCAGCACGAAGAACATTAGCCCCGTCTCTCACCACAATCCAGGATACATACATTGAGGGAGCACTCTTTATATTTCCTTTTTCCCTTTTACTTTTGTGTGCGGAAAATCAACCATGTTGGTCGTCAGATTCTGAATTGAATCTGTGGAAAATCGATAGTGTTGGTCGTCAATATCTTGGAGGGATATTGGGAAAATCGACCGGGTTGGTCGTCGGATTCCTGGTGGGGATCTGCAAAATCGGTTGTAAGGTCGTCAGAATCTGGGGATAGGATTCTAGGACAATCATCCGGGAGGACGTCTAGATCGGGCTGATCTAGTGTGCTCGAAGACTTCTCTTGGAGGGAGAAGGAGAGAGCCAACTGGTCCGGGGATAAGGGTCGTTATAGAAACTCCTAGAATTGTCATGGATCTCCTCAGATCTCAGCGTTATAGAGATCAAACCTTGTAAACATTATTTGTTCATTCGATATATCTGGTGTTTACTGTTGTTAAACTCTGCTGATCTCTAAATTACTTTGTGTGATCCCTGTGTTGTTTGAATCCTGAATATACATTATAGGAAACTAGCGCCGACCGTAACTCTAGCTCCCATCGATAGCTCCCTGTAACAGGAACTTATAAGATCTGCTAATAAAATTTAAAATCCTTATTCACCCCCCCCCCCCCCCCTCTAAGGAAGGCCATCAGATCCAACACATCCCCCAGATGGCGAAGGGTCAGGGTGTCGTGATAGTTCTGAGCCTCTGCGCAGGATGAAGCTGGAGTGGCGCAAGAGTTGGCACTTCTGACATTTCATCGCAAACTCCATGGTATCTTTTCGGATGGTCGGCCAGAAATACCCCTACCTCAACACCATTTTCTCCAGAGTTCGGCTCCCGGAATGGCTTACACACTCTCCGGAGTGGATCTCTTCCAGAACCTTTGGGACCTCCACTTCAGGGGCTCGCCAGAACGGCGCTCGCCGGACTAGCGCTAGCCGGGAGGGCACTCGCCGGACTGGCGCTCACCGGGCATGGGAAAAGCTCTCGTTCGACGAGGTCTCGCCCCGGCGCCTCGCCAGCCGCCTCATTACCTGCTCTCTACCCCGGGGCATTCTCGCCGACCCACGGCGGCGGGACAACTTGAGGTGCTGGGGTTGCGAACTCGCGTCGCGGTGAAGGTGAGGTTGATGGTCTCGAGCACCTCCCTCCGGAGATCTGTCAGCATCCCTGTTGTCACTGGCGGACTAGGTGGTGTTGAATCGCCGAAACCGACATCTCGCTCACCCTCTCCCGCCATGTTACCTCCTTGGGAATTTCTTGTACCAGCTGCGTTTCACGCTCACCACACCAAAAATGTTGGAACCGAGAATCAGCCCAACGAGGATTTCGGACCCCTGAAAGGGGCAGATAGCGCTTACTGATCCCACGGAGGAACCTGGCCGAAGACTTAGAGATAAAAACTGACCATTAGCAACAGTGTGGAGGTCCCACCACACACCCGGAAGATCTTTAGAGCGCTTCCCCTCCTAAGCCAGAACTGAAGTTGGGCACCTTGGAGAGCTCAAGGAGCTAACCAAAGGCGTCCTAAGGAGAAGCAAAAGATCTGGAATGCCCTCTAAAGGTGCCCTTCAGGGTCTATTTATAGCTTTTCTTTACTGGTCTGCTGATAGCGCAACTCCGCCTTCTGGTTTTGTTATACGCACCCCCAAATTGGTCTGCTAACAACCAAACTTCGTTGTTCTGGAGGGCTATTGGCAGCCCACCAAGGGTATCAGGGTAAATTCACCTGTAGACCCTTGCTGGGCGAGTGGCCCGTGAAGGCGCCACTCGCCTTTCTCCCTGCGAGCTGGGCTCGTGAGATCTTCTCTCGCGAGTGGAGGCGATCCCCCACTCGCTTCGCCTGACTGGAATTGCGAGACATCAATTGACTCGCTCTGGCTAAATGCACTCAGAGCGATGCTAGGCTGTCTCGCATCACCATGCGCCACTCGCGAGATCGGCTTCATGATTCGGGTCGCTTCGCCTTGGTCGGATGCTCGCCGCGAGTCGGCGAGTACTCTTTGACCCGCCTATAGTCGATTTCCCTTTTCATCCCCATGGAGAACACTGGGTTGTACACCACACATCTTGCCAGAAATCCGATCAACGTCGTTCGGTAGAGGCTCCCCTCATGCAACAGGTAATAGGCCGACTTATACCTGAATCGCCTTTTATCCAGAATTCCCTCCGGGAATCTCCCTGAGGTCAAAAAGAGAATGAGAGGGTCCATCCACGAAGGCTTCTGATCGATCTCCATCAACTCTCCTTCCTCAATCGATGGCCGAAATAACTCGGTCATTGTCCCCCCACCCACCCACCCACCATCCCACATTCAGGCCATAATTCGCCAACCGATCTGCTTGGACATTCTCTTCTCTTGGAACATGGTGGATGGAGAAGGTGTGGAACGTTACAATGAGGCCCTTGACCTTCAACAAATACTTTTGCAGGGTTGGCTCCCGGGTCTCGAACTCCTCTCGAACCTGGGAAGCCACTACCGTTGAATCTGTGAAGACTTTCACATCCAGGATCCCCAGCTCCCTCGCTAGATAGAGCCCAGCTATCACAGCCTCGTACTCGGCCTGGTTATTCGTGACGGGGAAAGGGATGTCAATCGCCTGCTCGATCCTCATCCCATGCGGGCTTACTAGAACCACCCCTCCTCCTAAAGATTGCCTTCCGGATGCCCCGTCCGCGAAAAGCTCCCATGCCACTGGCGGATGAGATTCCGACTCTTTCGCCTCGATTACGCACTCTACTAGGAAATCCTTAATGTCTGCGCCTTCGCCGACACACGAGGAACGAAAGTGATATCAAACTCACTAAGCTCTACCGACCACTTCGAAAATCCCCCCGAGTGCTCCACCCGTTCCAGAACGCTGTGAAGGGTGTGATTGGTCACCACCTTGATGGAATGGGCCTGGAAATAAGGTCGCAGCTTCTGATCCAAGAAGATCAAGAAAAATGTCAACTTCTCCAGAATGGGGTACCTGAGCTCCGCCTTCTTCAAGACACAACTAATGTAGTATACGGGTAATTGCTTCTTCCCCTCTTCTCGAACCAGGACCGACCTCACCGCCTCATCTCCTACTCCAAGGTAGAGAAACAAATCTTCTCCATCTCTCGGTCCCTGTAACAATGGGGCTTGTGTTGGAACAACCATATTACTGATTTGGGCTAGGATCACTATCTGCTGACTAGGATCAAGTTGACCCCAATGTATAGTCTATGGGTCAAGGTTTTAGGCTGTTAGAACTCAAGAAATCATTCAGGTTCTACGTTCGACGAACTCAATACTGTGTTCGACGAACGACTTGCTCTATGCGTTCGACGAACGACTTACACTCTGCGTTCGACGAACGACTTGCTCTCAGCGGTCGACAATCTTCAATCTCAGTGTCTCAGCGGCTCAGCGGTCGACGAAATTATTCAGTTCAGCGGTCGACGAATTCCTCAGTTCGACGAACTCAGCTCTGCGTTTGAAGAACAAGTATCAGATGTTCAGATCGACGAAATATCTTCTCAGCTCAACTAATTTAATTCTTCTAGCCAGATTCATTTCAGGTCGACGAACTCAAATAGTGTTCGACGAAAATCTTGAGATCGACGAAATTTGTTGAGATCGACGAATTAAATGACAGCAGATTTATTTCAGACAGATTATATTATTCCATTTTCTGAACTCAGATATCTTCTGCAACGGCTCTATTCTTCCAGATAAGTAAGATTAATATATTTCTTTTTATTATTCTGAGATTATAGTCGTTGACATTTAGCGAAAAAGGACATTTAATGGAAAAGGAAAAAGATAAGCGGTGTATCAAATTTGATGTACAGTACATATGTCTTCAGCATATTTTCTTGCTTAAAATAAGGGATTTGAATTTCAAATCTGTCAGAGATTTCAAAAAGGGAATAAGGAAAGAAGATGTATAGGATTATTATAGAATAATATACAGAACATATCACAGATTCATTACAGAACAGCAATATAGAATAGCAGAATAGCCGGCAGAAAAAGTTACAGCATGAAGAAAGAAAGAAAGAAAGAAAGAAAAGCTACACAAATCTTCATCTTCTTCCTCAAGCAGCACTCATTCACTGAGAACTTCATCAACTATACTCTCTCAGTCATCTGCTGCAAGATTAGATCTTCAAAAGAGCAACAACAATCTGAAGAACTCATTCTTCCAGATTAATCAGCTACAGGAAGATCTGTTTATACATTCAAAAGAAAGCTTCCAGCCATCTACTATCAAACAATTTCATATCAGACAGAGGGAGCTTTTCTACATCAACATCCACTAGAGTCTCCTCTCAGAATATTGATAGAGAAGAACTTCATAACCCTTCTTTATCTCATCTTGTACAGAGTTCTAACTCCCTTCAAAAGTTAACCCATTGGTGGCAGGGCACCTGATCAAAAACCTGTGGTTTGGTTAGAGCACCTGATCAAAAGCTCACTTGGTGTGTGGACACCTGATCAAAAAACCCTTGGTGATAGGGCACCTGATCAAAAACCTAGTGGATCCCACCAAATGTGGTAGAAGAGTAGACGTACCCAGGTTTATTGGGGAACTACTATAAAAATTCTTGTGTCGTCTGTGTGCTGGGTTGTGCTGATTTGTTTTCTTTATTTAGTTTTTATAAATCACTCTGCTATACACATATATATAACACTATTTTAAATCCGCTATAAAATCAAGGGAAAAGTTTTTAATACTCTATTCACCCCCCCCCCCCCCCCTCTAGAGTAAATCTAAGATCTAACCTCACTTTCAATTGGTATCAAAGCGTGGTTGATTATATCAATCGCTTTCAACTGATATTCAATTGACTTTCAATTGGTATCAGAGGGTAGTTGATTTTTACAGGCTAACACCTGAATCATAAAGATCAATTAGATCTTAATTTATTTTAGAGTTTGTTTTTGTTAAAAACTCATGGCACAGAACAAAGAATATTCTAGCACAAGACCTCCTATATGCAATCTCAGTAAGTTTGCACTATGGAAGGCAAGGATTAGATTGTACATGAATTCTATTGATGAGAAAATCTTTAATGTTATTTTGAAAGGGCCTCCAACACCTACAGCAACAACAAGTGCTGAAGCACCAGCTAACAACAATGTTGTTCCACCTCCTGAATGGACCAAAGCCCAGAAAAAGCAAAGAAGTGCAGATGCAAAAGCTATGAACATTCTGGCACAAATAATGTCTGATGACATTTTCTAGAAAGTGGTGGAATGCACCTCAGCAAGAGAAATTTGGATCTCACTCAACAATATGGTTGAAGGATCAGCTGATGAAAGAAAGGACATAAGATCCCACCTTATTTCTCAATATGAGAATTTCAAAAAGGGAGAATCTGAGACAGTGTCTGATATGTATAATAGGCTCAGCCTCATAATCAATGAGCTGAAGACCTTGGACAAAGTGATCTCCATCACTGAGATCAATGATAAGATCCTTATGTGCTTCCCAAGCACATGGGACTCTAGGATCTGGCCAATCAAGGAAGCCAGAAGCCTTAATGAGATCTCCACTGAGAGCTTATTAGGCAAACTCAAATCGAATTGAGCAGCTCATCAAATCCAGGGAAGCTGAGCAATCCACTTCATCTGCAGCATCCAAGAAGGAAGCATAGCTTTTCAAGCTGAAGAAGAAGAAAAAGCTCCAAGAGATGAGGAGTTCATGAGTCTTCTAGCCAAAAGGTTCTACAAGATGGCTAAGAAGGACTTCAGAAAGAAGGACTCCAGATCAAGGGAAAGGCCAAGGTATGACAAGTCAAATTCTAAAGAAATTATTTGTTATGGCTGCAGAAAACCTGGACACATTCTGCCAGACTGTCCAGAAAATCAAAAGAAGGAGAAGAGAAAAGAAAAGGAAGACAAACGACACTCCAGCAAGTCTTCCTCCCACAAGCACAAACACAAGGGAAGAGGATTTGTAGCAGAAACTTGGAGTGAAACTGAATCAGAATTATCATCCAATTCATCTGATGATGAAGAAGAATCAAAGGAGAATGACCAATGCTTGATGGCCATTTATGACTCAAGCAGTGAGTCAGAGAATGCATCTTCATCCAGCTCTTCTGATGATGAAAATAATGAAGAAGAAAGAAGCTTCTGTATGATGGCTATCAATGCCTCAGCAAACAACTCAGATGAAGAAGAATCAGAATCAGAAGCTGAAAATGATGCTGATCAGGTAATCTCTAATTTTGATTTCAATTCAATTGGATTCAAAGATGAATTCAAAGTTCCTTGCTTAGACTTAATAAAATCTGAGAAGGAAATAATCTCTCTCAGAAATAAGCTAGCTGAAATGGACAAATTAAGTGAAGATAATGCTATTCTTAAGAAAGAATTGGCTGCCTCTAGAGAACATATTATTCTCATTGAGAATAAACTTTCTGAGGCTAAGAAATTTGAAGAATCCCTAAATGGGAGAAGCATCAAACTGATGGACATTACAAGCACAGTAAATGCCAGATTAAGTGGCAAACTAGGCTTGGGTGCATCATCAAGTGAGCCACCTCTGATTAAGAAGAACATACTGTCTACACCTATAAAATTCATTTCTGCTAAGAGCAAAGAGGTTGTAGATGTAAATAAAAACATTTCAAGTAAGGCTGTCAAGAATAAAGGAATTCAGCAGAATTCGTCGAACGGAGCTCGACGAAATGTATTCACTTCGTCGAACGGAGCTCGACGAACTCTGAAGCCAGAATTTCAGTATATTCTGTATTCGAACAGAAGATATACAGAAAGTCTGAAAAATTCTTATTCTTCACATACTTTCAATCCTTTCACTGAATGGATAATACCTCCAAGGAGATATCATCCACAAGGTTATAAGGACCAACCTGAAATGTCTTTTATTTCAGATTTTTGTGGTGATACAAAAAGACCTAAGGTAGTCTGGGTCAAAAACAACTAGTTTATTTTTCTGTTTTGCAGGTACACAGCTATCCAAACAAGAATGATCAATAGTATTTGGATAGTGGTTGTTCAAAGCACATGACAGGAAACAAGGCCAACCTGAACAACTATAAGGCAAAGCTTGGACCCAAGGTGATCTTTGGAGACTCCAACTGTGGACAAACCAAAGGCTATGGATAGATCAAAGTTGGAGCAGTGACCTTCAAGGAAGTGGCCTATGTCAAGGGTCTGAAGCACAACCTCATCAGCATAAGCCAGTTATGTGATGAAGGTTATCATGTAACTTTCAATCATTCCTTATATCTTATTACCAATAATAAAAATATTACTGTATTATCTGGTATTAGACATGGAAATATTTATTTAGTCAATTTTGACTCTGCCAATTCTGATATTTGCTTATTCAATTCTATAAGTAAAACAAATGAATTATGGTATAAAAGGCTTGGACATATTAACCTTAGAACTATCTCTAAGCTTTTTAAGGACAATCTTGTTAGAGGACTGCCTTCTGGTTCATACAAGAAGGAAGGACTCTGCACGGCTTGTCAATTAGGTAAGCAAACTAGAAGTAGTTTTAAATCTTTATCCATGAGTGATTCACCTAGGATTTTATATTTACTGCATTTGGACCTTTTTGGACCTACAGCAATACAAAGTCTAGGAGGGAAGCATTACTCTCTAGTTATTGTAGATGACTTCTCAAGATTCACTTGGGTGTTCTTTCTTAGGAAGTCTGACACCTTCAGTGTTCTGACAGACTTTCTCAGGTCCATCAAGATTGAGTACTCTATTGTAGATGCATTGATCAGAAGTGATCATGGCACTGAGTTTGAGTCTCTTCTGATGAGAGAATTCTGTGGAAAAGAAGGGATCGAGCAATGTTTCTCAGCTCCTAGAACTCCTCAACAAAATGGGGTAGCTGAAAGGAAAAATAGAACCCTTATTGAATCAGCAACTACATTGCTTGCTGATGCTCGCTTGCCACTCTCCTTTTGGGCAGAGGCAGTGAACACAGCTAATTATGTGTTGAACAGAAGCCTGATACATAAACTTAAGGGCAAAACTCCCTATGAATTACTCAAGAATAAAAAACCTAAGGTTAACTATTTTAAGATATTTTGATGTAAATGCTATGTGCACAACAATGATAAGAAGTATCTCAGGAAGTTTGAAGCAAAAGCTGCTGAAGGTATTTTCCTTGGATATTCTCTTTCTAGTAAGGCATACAGGGTTTACAACAAATCTACTCTTAAGATAAAAGAGTCCATGCATGTATCTTTTGATGAGACTAACATGTTAAATGAGGAGAGGAATACCACCTCTACCAAAAATATTTTGCAGGTACCAGCTCTATGTGAAGAGCTCAATGGACTAGATCTACAGAAAGAAGAATCATTACTTCCATCAACTCAAAATCTTGAAGACAGTGAAGAAGAAGATCATCCAGATCTTGCTGACAGTTCAAATCAGATGACAGCTGAACAAATTCCCCAAGTGGATATCATTGCTGAAACAACTCTAACTGTTGACCACGTCACAGTTAGAGATCATCCAATATCCCAAATCATTGGTGATATTTCAGCAGGTGTTCAAACAAGGCATCAACTACACCAAAATCAGATGCACACTTGTTTCCTATCCCATGTTGAACCTCAAATCATAAAAGATGCAGAACAAGATCCAAATTGGATTCTTGCAATGCAAGAGGAGCTCAACCAATTTGAAAGGAACAAGGTATGGGATTTGGTTCCAAGACCAAAAGGCCATCCAGTTATTGGAACCAAATGGGTCTTTAGGAACAAGCTTGATGATCAAGGCAACATAGTCAGAAACAAAGCAAGATTGGTAGCTCAAGGATATTCACAGGAAGAAGGAATTGACTATGATCAGACTTTTGCTCCTGTTGCAAGACTTGAAGCTATCAGGATTTTCCTTGCCTTTGCTGCATTCAAGAAATTCAAGGTATATCAGATGGATGTGAAGAGTGCATTTCTTAATGGAGACATCAAAGAAGAAGTCTATGTGGAACAACCACCAGGTTTCTTCTCTCCAACTCACTCCTCTTATGTATTTAAGCTTAATAAAGCTCTTCATGGTCTCAAACAAGCTCCCAGAGCATGGTATGAGACCTTAGCTAGTTTTCTTTTGGAGAACAATTTCTGTATAGGCATAGTAGATAAAACCTAATTTTTCAGGATACATAAAAATCAAACTCTACTAGTTCAAATTTATGCAAAAGGTTTTCTAACCTGATGCAATCTAAATTTGAAATGAGTAGTATGGGTGAACTATCATACTTCCTTGGTCTTCAAGTGAAGCAAACTCCAAATGGCATATTCATATCACAATCCAAGTATGCTAAGGAATTAGTGAAAATGTTTGGTATGTCTGATGCTTCCACCATGAAAACACTCATGCCCTCAAATGATGTTGTTGATACTGATGAATCAGGGAAACCTGTTGATCAGAAAGTATATAGAGCAATTGTTGGCTCACTACTTTATTTAACAGCAAGTAGGCCTAATATAATATTTGATACCTGTATTTGTGCTAGGTTCAAAGTTAACCCCAAAGAATCTCACCTAATTTTACTAAAAAGAATTTTTGAGATATATAAAGGGTTGTCCTAATCTAGGACTTTGGTATCCAACAGCATCGGAATTTGAATTAACTGGATTCTCAGATTCTGATTATGCTAGATGCAGAGTAGACAGGAAAAGCACATCAGGAACTTGCCAGTTTCTTGGTGATAGGCTTGTGTCTTGGTTTTGTAAGAAACAAACATCTGTGTCTACATCAACAGCTGAAGCTGAATACATAGCTGCAGGCAGTTGCTGCTCACAGATATTGTGGATACAAAATCAGCTCCTAGACTATGATGTCAACTTAAATAATTCAATTATATTTTGTGACGATACTAGAGCAATATCTATAACACAAAATCCAGTTCTCCATAGTAGAACTAAACACATAGAAATTAGGCACCACTTTATCAAAGATAATGTGGATAAAAATAAAATTTGCCTACAGTTCATTTCTACTGATTTGCAAAGAGCTGAAATTTTCACCAAGCCCTTGGATGAAAAGAAACACATTTTCTTTATAAATCAGCTAGGTATGATAGATGGAGATTCAATCTGTTAAAATTAAGTTTTCTACTTATCCCATCTCTTCATCTAACTGAGATCGACGAAATCTAGTTTTTCGTCGAACGGAGATCGACGAAGTCATCAAGTTCGTCGAACCGAGATCGATAAGAACTCATTTTTCGTCGAACCCAGTTATGCTGAAGCTTTTTATTTCTGACCTGTCTTCATAATCAAATCTTTTTTATTTTAACTGAATGTCTACAGAAATTGCCTCTCTTTCCAGTTCCTTTGCACTTGATCTCTATTTTATTTTGCAGGAACAGTAGCAATATGAAGATTGCATCCTTCCCTACCTCCTCAATAGTCCCTTCTTCTAGGAGCCTAGCTCCAGGTCTTCCTGAAACTAGGCAGGGGGAGATGTATTGAAGAAGCTCATTTTTGTCAGGGGGAAATACTTTCCTTTTTGACAGGGGGAGTTATTTTCAGAAGATGCTCAAGCTTCAAGAGAAAATGCTGATGAAGAAGCATGCTTTCAGTTCTATGAACAAGCTCCATATGATGCAGTTTTTGCTCAGGGGGAGATGTTCTATGAACTAAGCAAGGGGAGAAAGCTGAAGAAGCTCCAGTCCCAGGGGGAGATGCTCTCAGGCTAACATATTTTATGAAAGAACGAAATGATGCATGAAGAAGCTACATATGTTGCAATTTCAGAATACAGCAGATTCAAAATACAGCTTTTGATATAGAAGAAGCAACAGATACATATTCAGATTATGACAGATTTAGGAGAAGATGTTTTGACAAGATTCAAATTCTGATTGGTAGCAAAGCATATAGAGAAATATTTGTTTTTGTGTGTTAAGAGCAGATTCAGTTCAGATCAACAATTCAGAAAGCTGAAATATAGCAAATACAGTTCAGACAATATCAGAATTCAGAAAGCAGAATTCAGAGAAAATCAAAGGTTCTGATTGTGTGTTTTTATTAGTTTTATTTTCAATGTAATGTTTCAGAACTCAGAGTATCATATTTTTATATCTGATGAAATATTTAAAATATATCAGATATATATGCTCTGTTGTTCTGCTGTTATTTCTGTTTGTTTTAATTTTTTTTTGTCAAATAGCGTCCTAACCCAAATAGGGGAGATTGTTGGAACAACTCTATTACTGATTTGGGCTAGAATCACTATCTGCTGACTAGGATCAAGTTGACCCCAATGTATAGTCTATGGGTCAAGATTTTAGGCTGTTAGAACTCAAGAAATCATTTAGGTTCTGCGTTCGACGAACTCAATACTGCGTTCGACGAATGACTTGCTCTCTGCGTTCGACGAACGGCTTACACTCTGCGTTCGACGAACGACTTGCTCTCAACGGTCGACGATCTTCAATCTCAGCGTCTCAGCAGCTCAGCGGTCGACGAAATTATTCAGTTCAGCGGTCGACGAATTCCTCAGTTCGACGAACTCAGCTCTGCGTTCGAAGAACAAGTATCAGATGTTCAGATCGACGAAATATCTTCTCAGCTCAACTAATTTAATTCTTCTAACCAGATTCATTTGAGGTCGACGAACTCAAATATTGTGTTCGACGAAAATCTTGAGATCGACGAAATTTGTTGAGATCGACGAATTAAATGACAGCAGATTTATTTCAGACAGATTATATTATTCCATTCTCTGAACTCAGATATCTTCTGCAACGGCTCTATTCTTCCATATAAGTAAGATTAATATATTTCCTTTTATTATTCCGAGATTATAGCCGTTGACATTTAGCGGAAAAGGACATTTAATGGAAAAGGAAAAAGATAAGCGGCGTATCAGATTTGTCGTACAGTACATTTATCTTCAGCATATTTTATTCCTTAAAATAAGGGATTTGAATTTCAAATCTGTCAGAGATTTCAAAAGGGGAATAAGGAAAGAAGATTTGCAGGATTATTATAGAATAATATACAGAACATATCACAGATTCATTACAGAATAGTAGAATAGCCGACAGAAAAAGTTACAGCAGGAAGAAAGAAAGAAAGAAAGAAAAGCTACACAGATCTTCATCTTCTTCCTCAAGCAGCATTCATTCACTGAGAACTTCATCAACTCTACTCTCTCAGTCATCTGCTGCAAGATCAGATCTTCAAAAGAGCAACAACAATCTGAAGAACTCATTCTTCCAGATTAATCAGCTACAGGAAGATCTATTTATACATTCAAAAGAAAGCTTCCATCCATCTACTGTCAAACAATTTCATATCAAACAAAGGGAGCTTTTCTACATCAACATCCACTAGAGTCTTCTCTCAGAATATTAACAGAGAAGAACTTCATAACCCTTCTTTACCTCATCTTGTACAAGGTTCTAACGCCCTTCAAAAGTTAACCCATTGGTGGCAGGGCACCTGATCAAAAACATGTGGTTTGGTTAGAGCACCTGATCAAAAGCTCACTTGGTGTGTGGACACCTGATCAAAAAAACCCTTGGTGATAGGGCACCTGATCAAAAACCTAGTGGATCCTACCAAGTGTGGTAGAAGAGTAGACGTACCCAGGTTTATTGGGGAACTACTATAAAAATCCTTGTGTCGTCTGTGTGCTTGTCTATTTTCTGTGTGTTGTGCTGTGCTGGTTTGTTTTCTTTATTTAGTTTTTATAAATCACTCTGCTATACACATATATATAACACTATTTTAAATCCACTATAAAATTAAGGGAAAAATTTTTAATACTCTATTCACCCCCCCCCCCCCCCCCCTCTAGAGTAAATCTAAGATCTGACCTCACTTTCAGCTTGCATTTGTTGCTCTTTCAGTGCACGAAAAGCCGCTTCGCCCTTCGTTGTCCATTCAAACCCCTGGCGCTTGCGCAGGGCTCTGAAGAAAGGCGAGCATTTGTCCCCGGTCCGGGAGAGGAACCTGCTCAGCCCTGCCAGCTTCCCTGTTAACCTTTGAACCTCCTTCGCACTCCTTGGCGACTCCAGATCCAGGATGGCCCTGACTTTGTCGAGGTTTGACTCGACCCCTGCCGGGGTGAGTAGGTGACCAAGAAATTTCCCTCAACTTGCCTCGAAAACACACTTTGAGGGGTTAAGCCTCATCTTGAACTTTTGGAGGGTAGCGAAGGTCTCAACCAAGTCTCGCAAATGAGAACCCACATCCTTACTTTTCACCATCAGGTCATCCATATAGACCTCTAAATTCCTTCCCTTCTGTTCCTTGAAGACTCGATCCATCATTCTTTGTTAGGTTACTCCTGCGTTCCTTAACCCGAAAGGCATCATTCGATAACAGTAGCATTCATCATCCGTGATGAAAGAAACATCCTTAACGTCGGGTGGGTGCATTCCAATTTGATGGTAACCAGAAAACGCATTCAAAAAACTCATCATAGGAAAACCAACGGCCAAATCTACATGCGTGTTGATTCGAGGCAAAGGATAACAAACCTTGGGGCATGTTTTATTTAATAAGGAGAAATTTATGCACATTCTCTATCTTTCGTCTGCCTTCCTCATCATTACAACGTTGGAGACTCAGCCTGGATACTGGATCTCCTCTACGAAGCCTGCCTCTAGCAGCTTCTCTACCTCCTCACGGATCGGCCCAGCGAGAGTGGTTGACACATCTCTCTTTTTCTGGCGAATGGGGTGGATGTTGGAATTGAGGTTGAGTCGATGACACACGACATCCACATCGATGACTGGCATATCTCTGTGGTGCTCCAAGCAAAGATATCCACATTTTGCTAGATGCATCTTCAGACCCTTTCCTGGTCCTCCTCGCTCAGCCCCCCGCTGATTCTTACCTTCTCTGGCACTCCCCTATTGTTGATGATCTCTTTCTCCTTCATTTCCTCCGCCGCCTCTAGCCTGGCCATGCCCTCCATCACTTTGTCCACCTCCTATGCCTCTTCCTTCCACAAGATGGTGTTCACCGCAGTGACGTAACACTGACACGCCACTTTGGGATCCCCTCTGATCTGAATCTAGGCCCCTCCTATGTTATACTTCAAACATTGGTGGTAGGAGGAGGGTACACACTTGAAGGCACTAATGAGGGGACGCCCAACAATATCATTGTAGTTGTTTGGCGCGTCCACAATGACGAATCGGCAGTTCTTCGACGTCCCTCCCAGCGTTACGAGGAGCTCGGCTCCTCCCTCCACCTCTTTCCTCTCTCCGGAGAACCCGAAGAGTGGTTCATCCGAGGCCACCACTCTCTTTGTATCCACCTTCATCTGGTCGAAGGCCTTTTTGAATACCACGTTCACCGAGCTCCTGTTGCCTACCAGAATCTGGGAGACCGTGAAGTTCTCGATCTCCGCCTAGATAACCAGCACGTCACAGAATGGGTCTTCGTGGGTCTGCATATCCTTTGCCAAAAAAGTGATCTTCTCGCCCGGGGGCGGGGATCGGGAAGTCAAAGCGACGCTTCAGCGATAGATGACATGGAGGCCCCCCTTCCGGGTGGCCTCTATCCCTACCCCACCATGGATCACTCAGATCCCACCCTGGGTCCCCAAGTCAGTCCTCTCTTCACACGTATCTTCTTCTCTTCTAGCTCCTCCTTCCACTCCTTCTAAAAATAGCTACTCTCCCCCGACCGGGGTCCTTCTCCATTCCCTCATCTCCAGAAACTTAGGGCAAGTGGTTGTTGCATGCCTTCCTCCTGGTAGAAGTCACAATAAGGCAACACCCTCCTACCTCCTCCTCTCATTGTAGGATTCCTTCTTCTGCCTCTTCCTCAACCGGTCGGCATAACATGCTGAAGCGAGGGTTGGAATGGCCTCGAACAGGTGGGGCGAGTGCAACCCAAAGGGTCCACTCCCCCCCCCCCCCCCCCCCCCCCCCCCGCCTAGGGGCGGCGAGTGGACCACTTGGTCCGCTCGCCCCCCTGCCTGCGAGTGAACCAAGTGGTTCACTACCCCCCCCCCCCCCCCCCCCCCCTCGCCTAGAGTCGGCGAGTGGACCGCTTGGTCCACTCGCTCCCCTCCCCCCCTCGTTACCTGGGAGGGCGAGTGGACCAAGTGGTACACTCCCCCCCCCCCCCTCCTTGCCTAAGGGCGGCAAAATGGACCACTTGGTCCACTCTCCCCCTGCATGGGGGCGAGCGAGTGGACCAAGTTGTCCACTCCCCTCGCCTAGGGGCGGCGAGTGGACCAAGTGGTCCACTCCCCCCTAGTGGTCCCCGCCCCCCTCGCCTAGGACTCAAGCCATGGAGATCGGGCAAGAGGACCCTGCATGGCCCGCTCCCCCCTGGCCAAATAAGTCGAACGGCAGCGGTAGCTTCTGCCTCATCCGCACCAAGATGAGTTCGCTCGACAAATATGAGGATTGTACACCAAGCATACCCCTATTTCATTGAACAACAAAACTACTTATATTGTGTGTGACATTGTGTTCCTAATATTTATCTTTCTTTACCCGAAAGTGGAATATGAAATTCAAATATCTTATTACTCATTGTGAAAACTTACAATACAAGTATTTATATACATTTATAGGATGGAGGAGTGAAATCTATCTCCAATCCAAGATATTTGATTAATCTATACATTAGAAAAGAGTCTTTACATGACATTTTACATGAATTCTTCTACACTCTCCCTCATGTTGGAGCATACAGATTGCAGACATCAAGCTTGCAAAGGAATTGTCAGTATAGTTGGCGTGGTAAGACCTTGGTGAAGACATTGGACTCACAAATCAAGTTTGTCAAGCTTACAATACAAGTATTTGTACACAATTAAATAATGGGGGAGTGAAATCTCAACTCCAATACAAGATGTGGGGCTAATCTATATATGAGAAAAGAGGGCCTTTCTATGAATCTTCTACATTTATAAACCATCAAACATATTTATCTTTAATTCAAATCAAATCTGATTTAGATTTTGAAACTAAAATTATCCAAAGTAGGCCAGATTTATAATTATTATGTAACACTTGAAAGGGAAATACTAAGGTAGGAAATGCAGAAATTTTCGAGGAGGTTAATTCAATTCTCATATGGGGTTCCTGTCCTCGTCGATGTCAATTACGAGAAGCGGCTCCTTGTCCAACTCTCTCGGCCCTTCAGAATACAGTATTGGCAGATATGCTTTATAGGCCGGTAAATACCGTGATACAAAATCCAAAACCTGTGGAATTATATAAACCCAATTAAGAAATCAAGAATTGTGAAAACTTGGAAAAACAAAATTCTTTTTCCTGGGAATTGACCGAGAAATAAACGTGCATGTCCATTTTAGTTTGTTTTCGTCTGGTCAAAACCAACTCCGGGAAATGGACACAGTCACAAACTGAACAGCTTATCTCTGTCAATACCCGGAAGTCCGTACAAGGGGGATTGATTTTGATGCTAACGGGATCCACCGCCATACTAACTTTGCGCAGGACCCGGGCAGGCTAAAAATGCAGGATAAAAATGCAGGACAACAATGAACTTTATTGTGCCTACGACTTTATAGATGTGCTTGGCATTTATTTGCTCTTTCTTTGTAATTCTTTGTAAAGAGCATGTAGTTCGTGGAAGGAGACTCTGAGTTGCATTATAAAATTGGTTGTGATTAATAAGAAGACATTAATTTATCTTGAATCAAAATAAAGGATGTGTTCGTCTAGACGGAATTGGCTTTCTAGAATTGGTATTTGACGATTAGAAATTCAATTCTAATGTTCGGCGCAACGAAATTTACGCGAATATTGGCTTTTATATGAAAACACATGGCTTTGACATTGAAATAAAAAATCAAATAGTCAATTCTAACCCGCCCATGAGTTTTCCACATAATCGAGTGTTTTCGCAAGAGTTTTCAGTCCGGCATGCGTTTTTTCGCCCGGGCGAGTGTTTTTTTCGCCCGGGCGTGCGTTTTCCTACTGGATTCGAGTTTTTCGATCGGGCGCGTATATTTCGCCGAGCGTTCGTTTTTCGCCTTGGATTCGAGTTTTTCGGTCGGTGTTTTTCTGCAGAGCGTTCGTTTTTCGCCCACGCGGACATTTTTTCGATCGAGAGCACGATTTTTCGCTCGGGAGCGCTTTTTTCACCTATGCATTTATTTTCCGCAGGGGTGCGCGTTTTTCGGCCGAGAGCGCGTTTTTCGGCCGGGCGCACATTTTTTGACCCGAGCGCACATTTTCTGACAAGGGCGAACATTTTTCGACCGGGCGCGCGTTTTTCTACCCGGGCGCTCGTTTTTTGGCTGGACGCGCATTTATCCGCCCGGACGCGGGTTTTTCACACGGGCACGATTTTTTTGCCTGGGAGCCCATTTTTCATCCTAGCGCGCATTTTTCGCCGAGGAGCTAATTTTTCGGCGGCCGGGCATTTTTGGCCTGAGCGCGCATTTTCGCTCTAGCGCGCAATTTTCATCCGGTCGCTCGCTTTTCGACCCGGGAACGCGTTTTTCGCTTTGGCGCACATTTTCCACCTAAACACATGATTTTCGCCCAGGTGCGCCTTTTTCGCCCGTCTGCGCTTTTCTGGCACGGACACGCATTTTTCTCCCGGGCGCGTGTTTTCACTCGGGAAGACCTTTTTGCCCGGGCGCGCGTTTTTCATTCGGACACGTGTTTTTCATCAGGCGCACGCTTTTCGCCCGGAAGTGCGTTTTCCGCATGGGAACACGTTTTTCGCTGGGGCGCGCATTTTTAGCTAGGGCACGGGGTTTTCTCCCGTGAGCGCGTTTCTCGCCTGGGCGCACATTTTTATCTAGACCGCATTTATTTCAGCCCGGGCGCGCATTTTTCACCCCACCGCGCGTTTTTCTCCTGGACCGCAAAAAGGCACGCTTGGGCCGAAAAATACGCGCCCGGGAGAAAAACGTGCGCTAGTGAAAAAACATGCGCCAAGGCAAAGAATTCGCGCCCGGACAAATAATGTGCTTCAATGCCAAAATATGCACTCCCGACCGAAGAACTCGCGATCGGGCGAAAAACGCGGTCCTGGGCCAAAAAACACACATCCGGGCGAAAAACACGCGCCTTGGTGAAAAATGCGCGACCGGGCAAAACATGCGCACCCGGGAAAAATAACCACGCTTGGGCGAAAAACACGCGTCTTAAAACATATTATGCAATTTGACACGTTCGGCGCTGACGCCAATTTTGGGTATTATAAAATTATTGTATAATTGTCAATTCCATAATTCAGTCGAACTTTTGTACTTCAATTTCAATTATGTTGACTGAATTCAATCTTACAATCGAACAACATAATTGGAATTCTTTACAAAATCAATTCTTGTAGATATTGGTTTGAAATCCAATTGCCCGTGCGGGAAAAAGTGCGCATGATCCGAAAAACGCCCGCCCGAGCCGAAAAATGCGCGATCGGGTGAAAAACGTGCGCCCAGGCTGAAAAACCTGCGCCCGGGCCGAAAATGCGCGCCCGGGCGAAATAACTCGCCCCAGGCGAAAATGAGCGCTCGGGTGAAAAACACGTGCCCGAGCAAAAAATGCCCGCCTGGGAGAAAAAAGCAATCCAAGGCAGACAAATGTGCACATGGGCAAAAAACGCGCACCTGCGCGAAAAACGCGAGCCCGCGCGAAAAAGGCCCGCCCGAGCGAAAAACGTCCGCTCGGGACGAAAAATGCCCGCATGGGCGAAAAACATCTGCATGTGCAGAAAAACACGTGTCCGGCTGAAAAATGTGCGCCTGGCCAAAAAAAATGCGTTTGGCCAAAAAATGTGTACCCTGAGGAAAAAATGCGTGCACCTCAACCTACTCTCCACACTCCACAAGAGTGGTAGATTGTTGAGGTTGGGCATTGAACCACCGACCTCGTTTATAAGAGGGGACTCACACCTTCTCTTATACACAACCACGCTACAGCTCTTGAATTCCCCCGTCTTTGAAAGTTTGTAGCTGAGCGTAAAGGTTGGGGACACTTTGGGCCCCAACATTAAGTATTGGTTTTAATTCTAATTCATTCTCATTAGTCAAAGTAATATTATATTTAAGCTTAAATCTTATCTCTAATTTGTCATGCACTCTTTTCTTTTTATCAGTTATCAAATTTAGTTTAGGTAGACTCGCTCGTTAAGACAGATTTGATCATGATCCTAAAAAAAAGGCAAGTACTGGTCTCTGCTTGTAATTATGAATAGGTTTGATCATTAGCCTTTTAAAATGATTATCTTAAAGTTATTTTTCATCTCAAACTGTCTTTATGATTATGTCAAATTGACATTCATACGCTAAATGATAAATTTCTAAGGGTCCGTTCGTTTGCGCGAAATTGGAGACTTGAAATTGGTATTCGACGACGAATTCTAATTACGCCGTTCGGTTTTTAGGTAGCTTTAATAATTGAAATTTGAGATGAATATCATGGAATTGATTTTAGCTTATGCACAAAATCTAGCACTTATCGGAATTGGGAGTCTGGCTCGCACAATTTACTCCCGATAAAAAAAAGAAGAGCAACGACTCATTAACTGCGCTTCTCGTTCCTCCTCGACATTCTGTCTCGCAAGGGCTCCTTCTCCACTTTCCAGCAGCGACTCGCGATCTTTCGCTGATCCAGCAGTGACATGAAAATTTTCGCCCGGGCAGGGGTTTTTCAGCAGAGCGCGAGTTTTTCGCCCGGACGCGCAGTTTTTCGCCAGGCGGCGCAATTCTTCTCCCGGCAGCGCAATTTTTCGCCCGGCCGCCCGTTTTTCGCCAGGGCGCGGATATTGTCGGCCGGGCAAGCACATTTCGCTCGGGCGTGCGTATTTCGCCCGAGCGCGCGTATTTTGCCTTGGCGCGTGTTATTAGCCCAGGCGCGCGTTTTTGCCCTGTCGCGCATTTTTTGGTGAATATTGTGGAATTGATCAATTCTTTTGTTCGTTTGTTAAATAAAATTCAATCTAAGAATTGAAAAATATTACGAAAAAACTAATATTTTTTTACATATATAATAAAAAATGCGTCTGCTGGAAAAAAATGCGCGCTCAGGCACAAAACGTGTGCCCAAACAAAAAACATGCGCTCAGGCGCAAAAAATGCGTCATGGCAAAAAAACTCGCGCACGGGCACAAAACGCACACCCCAACAACAATACGCGCGTCAGGGTGAAAAACACGCGTCAGGGCGAAAAACACCCGCTCGGGCAACAAAATGTGCACCCGGGTGAAAAAACGGACGACCGGGAGACAAAAACTGCGCCCGTGCGACAAACGCGCGCCCGGGCGACAAATGCACGCCTGGGCGAGCGACAAAGAACGCGGCCGGGCGAAAAACGCGCGTCGGGCGAAAAATGCGTGCCCGGGCGAAAAACACGCGCCAGGTTTAAAAACGCTCGCTCGGGCAAAAAACGAGCGCCCGGGCGAAAAAAGCGCCTCTGGGCAAAAAACGCGCTCGGGCGACAATCCGCGCACCCGAGCGAGAAACGGGGGTCCGGGCAAAATACGCGCGCCCGAGCAAAAAACGCACAGCCAGGCAAAAGACGCGCGCCCGGGCAAAAAAACGCGTGCCCGGGCAAAAAATGCCCGCTCAGGCCCCAAAACGCGCGCATGTGCGAAAAAACATGCGCCTGAGCGAAAAAACGCGCGCCTGGGCGAAAAATGCGCGACCGGGTGAGAAACATGCTCTCGTGCGGAAAATGGGCACCCGTGCAGAAAACGGGCGCTCGGAGGAAAAACGGGCGCCCAGGCGAAAAACGCGCGCTCGGGCAAAAAATGCCCGAATAGGCGAAAAAATGGGCGCCCAGGTGAAAAATGCGCTCCCGTGCGGAAAGTGGGCGTCCAGGTGAAAAACGCGCGCCCGGGCAAATAACACAAGCCCGATCGAAAAACGGGTGTCTGGGCGAAAAACGGGCGTTAGGGCGAAAAAAGCGCTCCCGGGCGAAAAAATGTGCGCCCAAGCGAAAAAACGCGTGCTCGGGCTAAAAAATACATGCCCGGGCAAAAAAACGTGCATCGGAACGAAAATATGCGTGTCATTGCTGGATCATCGGACGATCGCGAGCCGCTGCTGGAAAGTAGAGGAGGAGCCCTAGCAAGTTCGAATGTCGAGGAGGAACGGAAAGCGCAATTAATGAGTCGTTGCTCCTCTTTTTTTATCGGGAGTAAATTGAGCGAGTCAGACTCGCCCAATTCCGATATGTCCAGCTAGATTTTGTGTCTAGGCTAAAATCAATTCCATGATACTCAACTCAAATTACAATTATTAAAGCCACCTAAGAACCGAACGGCGTATTCAATTCCGTGCAAACGAACGGGCCTAAAGGGCCCGTTCGTTGCTCTTCTTTTTTATCGGGAGTAAATTGAGCGAGTCAGACTCGCCCAATTCCGATATGTCTAGCTAGATTTTGTGCCTAGGCTAAAATCAATTCCTTGATATTCAACTCAAATTATAATTATTAAAGCTACCTAAGAACCGAACGGCGTAATTGAAATTCATCGTCAAATTCAAATTCCAAGTCTTAAATTCTGAGCAAAGGCCCGTTCGTTTGGACAAGATTGGAATTTGATATTGGAATTCGATATTGTGATTCGATATTCAGAATTGGAATTGGTTTAATTCTAAGAAACTAATATTTTTTTACATATATAATAAAAAATGCGTCTGCTGGAAAAAAAAATGCACGCTCAGGCGAAATACATTTTCCCGGGTGACAAAATGCGCGACCGGGCGACAAAACGCGCGCTCGGGCGATAAAACGCGCGCCGGGCGGCAAAACGCGCGCCGGGCGGCAAAACGCGCTCCCGGGCGGCAAAACGCGCGCCCGGGCGGCAAAACGCGCGCCCGGGCGGCAAAACGAGCGCCCGGGCGAAAAACTACCGCCCGGGCGAATAACGCCCGCCCGGGCGAATAACGCCCGCCCGGGCGAAAACTGCCCGCCCAAAAGAAAAATGCCTGCCGGGGCGAAAAACGGGCACCCGGGAGACAAAACGTGCGCCGGGGCGACAAGCAATGTGCCCGAGCAAAAAAACGCGCGCCCCGGCTAAAAATGCGCGCCCGGGTGAAGAAAACGCGCTCCCGGGCGAAAAAACGCGTGACCGGGCGAAAATACGTTCGCCCGGGCGAAAAAACGGCCGCCCGGGCGAAACACGCGCGCACTGGCTTAAAACGCGCGACAGACAAAAAATGCGCGCCCGGGCGAAAAACGCGCGACCTGCGAAAAACTCGAGCCCAGGCGAAAAACTCCTGTTTGGGCGAAAAATGTTTGCTCGGGCAAAAAACGTTAGCCCAGGCGAAAAACGCGCTCCCGGGCTAAAAAAAACTCACGCTCGAGCGAAAATATGCACGCCACTGCTGGATCATCGGAAGATTGTGAGTCGCTGCTGGAAAGTGGAGGAGCCCATGTAGTCAGAATGTCGAGGAGGAACGGGAAGCGCAGTTTAGGAGTCGTTGCTCTTTTTTTTATTAGGATGTCCTATACCTGTTAGGCGAGGAGAGATTTTTAGTTAAGAGTTGTGAGGTGTCATTAATGTCATGTAAAGCCTATTTAAATTAAAGGCATATGATGTTTGAATAAACGCAAGTATTAAGTCTATTTCTATTTTTTGAATGAGAATGTGGTAGCTCTCCCCCCCCCCCCCGAGCACACCACACTTGCCACGATTTCGGATTCATAGTATCATCTCATTCCCACCATCATCTCCACATTTGGTCGTCCCCGATGAAGTCATCGACGTTCTATGGCGAGCCAGTAACAACTTCGTATCAGAGCGATTTCTCCTTCACATTCCGCTGCCCACCAAAAAAAGCCTCTCCCCTCGCTGTTTTCAACCCTCTATTCTCACACAAAAGTCCGCTAAAAACTCTCCCTTTTCCAAACTTCATGATGCTAACCAAACTCCATCTTCATGGTCAGCAAGCTTCTTCCAGCTGAAGCCCTCATTCAGAGCTACTCTGTTATGGGTCCCCCTATCCGTCGTCGATCATATTACACATATTTTATGAAGAGTATTTAAGTATGTTCGAGTTGTATGTGTCGAGTTATTGTTATCGAGTCGAGTCTTTAAGATGAATTTTTATATTTCGCGCATCTCTTTTCTTTTGAGGTTATTTACACTTATGTCACTTGTAAGTCTTTAAATAGACCGCTTGGGTCATTGTATGAAATATGAATGAAATTATCAATGTTCTATTCCTCTCCCTAGTGCTTTTCTCCTCCCATTTTTAAGGATAGGGTTGAGCATGGCTCCCCTTCTTCCTCTCCCCTCGCATTCTCCGCGGATTGAGCTAGGCTCCCCTTGTATTTTCGCCTCCTCCGCCACTCGATGGCATTATGGGTTAGGCTCATAACATTCTCCTCCCACTCCCCCAAAGCGCAGAACCTCTCCTTTTCCTTCAGACTGAACCCTCGGTTGGAAGACCTTGTCAACCTATCCAGATTCCTCACTGAATAACTCATCAAAGTGTGCACTGCGCATTATAGTCCCTGCTGACCAACGTCTCTACTAGTGCTTCTTCTCCATCTTCAAACTCTATTGACTGACACCTTTGTGGACGGGACACCAGATGTGTTCCTTCATCGATTCACGCTCCTTCGTCAAACAGATCCAACACAAATCTCACAACGAGACATGCTTTGTGCTCGAACCCCACACTGCAAGCAGATCCAGACAAGTTCCCTATCGAGCACGCCTCAGACCTTCTCGAGTCTCGCAAGTCCTCCATCTAGCTGCATGCCTCTCTTTTTTGGGGTAGCATGTCTCTGACAATATTGATCTCGACGCCACCTTTTCATCCAAAACCTGGACCTTTTTTTCCTTTTCCAACTGCTATTAATTATTTCGACTCTGTGTGGGACAGCTGATGTTGATGAGAAAGTTGCAGTGAGAAACCAGTGGTGTTTGACCGGAAGTCCGCGACCTCAGTTTTTTTTATTAGAATTACCGGCCCTGACGGTCACGCTTTTCTGAGACCACACAGACCGCATGTCTCATCTTCAGCAGATTCTCTAAGGCACAGGCAGTCATTTTCCAGCAAGACCGCGTGACCGCGCGGTCTGAAGTTCTCTCTTTTTGATATTTGCACCACATGTATCCTCTCTTCTCTGCCCCGGTTCTCCTGTACCCCGAGCAACCCGTTATTTTTAGACCTGCACGTTTAGGCAGGCCCCCGCGTCTATAAATAAAGGGGCGGGGGCACCAGAAAAGGGACTTTTGGATTCGAGCCTCCATCTTATGACATGTATAAGCGGTCTCGAATTTTGTCTCTTTTCTACCTCACCCTGACCTGTTTTAGAACCTCCTGTAACTCTTTTTTGATCAATCAAAGCAGGCCTCTTCCTTAGCAATCTCTCTTCTGGCATCCTTTAGCCCATGTAACCGGCACTTCACAGTTTCCCCACATCCCTTTGAAGTGTGAGTTTTGGAGGTACAATTTTTGTGCCAACAAGTGGTGCGAATAGAACTGTCAGGAAAGCACTGATAAGAAAGCTGGAGATTGTTTTGAGAATCTATGTTTTTGTGTGTTTACAATGGTGTTTTATGTTTAACAGGTTTACCAACAACAACAACAACACCCAAGCCTTTATCCCGCCATAGTGGGGTCGGATATATGGATCCTTTGTTGTCATTGCGCCTTATCTTTAATCATAGCCTCACTAATACCTAAGTACATCATATCTTTCCTTATAGTTTCATTCCAAATCTTTTTTTGTCTAACCCTCCCCTGTTTAACATGTCTAGTGATTAAACTCTCACAACGCCTAACAGGTGCCTCTAATGGTCTCCAATGTACATGTCTGAACCATCTTAAACGAGCTTCTCGCATCTTCTCTACAATTGGCGACACTCCTGTCTTATCCATAATACATTCATTCCTAATTTTATCCAGCTTGTGTGACCACACATCCACCTAAGCATTCTCATCTCCGCAACTCTCATTTTTTGCTCATGTACACCATTCACTGCCCAACACTCAGAACCGTAGAGCATTGCTGGCCTAATTGCGGTACGGTAAAACATGTCTTTAAGTTTTAATGGTACTTTACGATCACATAAGATCCCAGACGCGTCTCTCCACTTCAACCAACCTGCTTGGATTCTATGTATCACATCTTTATCTACACCTCCATCTTTTTGAATTATCGATCTCAGATATTTAAAGCACTCACTGCGGGAAATATCTTGGTCACCCAATTTAATGACAGAGTCATCTGACCTTCTTGCACTGCTAAATTTAAGCTCTATATACTTCGTCTTTGTCCTGCTCAACCTAAAACCCTTCTTTTCTAAAGTGTCTCGCCAAGATTCAAGTTTCGCGTTTACACCCTCGCGCGTCTCATCGACCAAAACAATATCATCTGCAAATAATAAACACCAAGGTATTGCTTGTTGGATATGTCCGGTGAGCTCATTTAAGATAAGGGTAAAGAGATAAGGGCTTAAAGCGGACCCTTGATGTAAGCCAACTGCGATAGGGAATTCCTATGTTAATCCTCCAGATGTCCTCACCCTGATCACTCAATTTGTATGCATATATTTGATTGTGTCAATGTATGATACATTTACAGCTTTCTTTTCTAAGACTCTCCACAAGACCTCTCTTGGAACCATATCATAAGACTTCTCCAGATCGATAAACAACATATGCAATTCTTTTTGTTTTTCCCGATAGCTGTCAATGAGTCTCCTCGAGAGATGTATAACTTGCATGGTTGACCTCCCTGGCATGAATCCAAATTGATTCTCTGAGATGTCAGTCTCTCGTCCAACTCTTATGTCTATTACTCGTTCCCAGAGTTTCATAGTATGACTCATTAATTTAATTCTCATGTAATTGACACAATTTTGTATATTTCATTTGTTCTTATACAAAGGTACCAAAATACTTTCTTTTCATTGGTCTGGCATCATCTTTGTCTTCAGTATCTTATTGAAGAAACGTGTAGGCCATAAAATTCTCTCTTCCTAAGCATTTCCATACTTCAATGAGTATATCGTCTGACTCAACCGTGTTTCCATTTTTCATCTTCTTCAGAGCATCATCTATCTCTGTTATTTGAATTTTACGATAAAAAGTTATGTTTCTATACTCCTCTGATTTACTTAACTATTCCAAGTTCAGTTCATTGTCTTTTCCTTCATTGTATAGTTGATAAAAGTATTTTTTTTCATCGTTCTTTAATAGCCGCATCATCCGTCAAAATCGTATCTGATTCATCTTTTATGCATTTGACTTGGCTTAAATCTCTTGTCTTCCTCTCTCTAGCTCGAACAATTTTATATATATCACGCTCTCTATCTTTGGTATCTAGTCGTTTGTAAAACTCTTCGCAAGCTTGTCTTCTTGTTTTACTTGCCGTATTTTTAGCTTCTTTTTTGCCGACTTTATACTTTGGCAAGTTTTCATCATTCCTACAAGCATATAATGTTAAGTACGACCTTTTCGCTCTTCAAGTACGTTCTTTCCATTTAACTTTAAATGAGAAGACATAACTTCTCATGTGACACTAGGATCAACATAATGATCACCAACTAGTTGTTCTAAAACCGCTGTCTTGAAAGCAACCTATTTTTCCTTCTTTAAGTTCCACCACCGAATTTTTGGCAATACTTTTGTCTTTCTCTTAAAGTTACAATATTTAATTTGCATATCTAACACCACTAGCCTATGTTGTATTGTCAAACTTTCTCCTAGTATGACTTTGCAATTCTTACAAATCCTTTTATCCATTTTGTGAGTCATAAATAGTCAATTTGTGACTTATCTTGTGCGCTCTTGAGCGCAATTAAGTGTTCTTCCTTCTTCATGTAGAACATATTTGTCACAATTAGCTCATGTGCTATGACAAAATCTAGAATGACTCTTCCTTCTTCATTTCCTTCTCCATACCCAAATCCTCCATGAACATCTGTATAATCCGTATTTTTCTTCCCTACATGTCCATTTAAGTCTCCTCCAATAAAAAAATTTCTCGCTTTGTGGGATTTCTCTTATCAAATCATCAAAGTCTTCCCAAAGTTGTACTTTAATAGCTTCACTTAATCCTACTTGTGGTGCATAAGCACTTTTTACATTAATAGTTTCCTTTCCTACGATTAATTTAAGAGCTAAGATTTTATCGCATTCTCTGTTTACCCCAACAACTTCATCCCTCCAAGTAATATCTACAATCATACCTACTTCATTGCTTGTTTTATTTTTTCTCGTGTACCATAATTTAAAACCTGAATTATCTAGAAATTTAGATTTCTCACTCACTCATTTAGTCTCTTGCAGACATAAAATATGTATCAATCTCTTAATCATTGTATCCACTACTTTCATCATTTTCCTCATTAGCGTACCTATATTCTAACTTCCAAACATAAGTCGATCACAAATCCTACGATCTATTTTCTAGGACGCCTAATACGTGGATACCTAATATATGAGGGCTCTTGCATATTTAACACTACACCCAAGTCCTCTTGGAGGTGCAGTGGTCCTTGCCAAGACGCTGCATTCGGACCAAACGAAGAGGACTCTTGCCTATTTAACACTACATCCAAGTCCTGGAGATGTAGCGGTCCTTGCCAAGACGCATCATTCTGACCATACGACGCGTTCCTTAAAGAGACCAATCTAGCTTTAGCACAATTTCTCAAAAGATCCATATTCATAAGGGTGACTAAATTTTACATTGGTCGTCTACCTAACACAACCCTCACCATTTTTCATCCGGACTTGGGACCGGCATCGACTGGTTTGTTTAACAGGTTTACCATTTAAAAAAATGAAATCATTCATATCAACATATAAAAGCTCCACTTTTCATTTGTGCAGGATAAATTTGAGTAAGAAATAGGGAATGTCAAATGCAGGAAAGTGAAATGCAGCACGAAAAGGAATGGAAAGCATATAAATCAAGCCAAGGAATAAGAAATGCAGCATAAATGTAGAATACAGCAGAAGGATTAGACCACCTTTGGTGCTAGGGTAATACTTCGATTTCACCAACTAGTCCGCAGTCAGGGGTACTCGCGGCCGATAAATGTAGAAATCCAGTAACACGCAGCCGAGAATCGGTGAGGGATATCGACGACGGTTCGTGAGGGAGAGAATCGTTGAGGGATATCGACGTCAGTAGAGATGGTAGGTGAATCGGTGAGGGAGGAGGAAAGAACGAGAAGGGTAGGGCACGAAAAGAAGCTCGTGTAATAGGAACGGGTTTTGGTTTCGTGTATTTACCTCTCGAACGTACGTCTCGGAAGTAAAATATGGGGTCCGACTCGACTTTCAAAAAAGAATTTAAAACGTCATTTTATGATAAGCTCTATTCTCACAGCTGTCCAAAGAAACGGACCCAAAAATGTATTTGCGGTTCGAATGGAGCTCTCATTAGAAAAAATTGTCTCAAGCAAAGCCTTACTCAAGTGAGTAACTAATTATTAATAATAATAAAAGTCGTCCAATAACCTGATCCTCCTCCCGTGCTCACACCGATATGCTTCTTAGTTCTTACCAATATCAACAATATGGAGATTTCACAGACCAAATGAGCTAACTTATGAACCTAATGTGCACTTTCATGACGACTCAAACTGGCACAGAAATACGACACTAAGAAGCTGAAGCACAACATCTGACTGCCCTTGCCGCACTCTCCAACAGGATCGATGGACTCACAACATCCGTCCAAGTTATTATTGTTCCAACGTATGCCAAGCCAATAGCAGCAGGGACCCTCGCCACACCTTATATGTATTGATCCCCCAACCTTTGTACACTATTAAACAAATATTGTCCCCCGTTGCACCAAGTTGGAATTTCCAACCTATGAAAGAAAGGTAGATTCATTGAGTTAGCTCACTAGGTGGAAGCAATTTTTCGGTCATCAACAAACACCGTTAGCGGAATAAATCAACATGACATCCTTCTACCTTCTAGGTTCAACACAACTTTGGTTTGTCCATTTGCAAATCGACAAACCAGGGATGTCTTGGGAAGAATATAAAGGGTTCTGAAATATTTGATTAGGTCCCCCATCCAACGCAATCCTCTAGGCGCATTAACTACAGTACGACAAACAGGATTTGTAGACGCATATCTTGAACAATTTCAAGTCCTCATAACCCATGTTATGTTGGTACAACCCGAGCAATAGATCACCATCTTTACAGCTGAACTTCACGAAAGACTGTCACTAGACGTCAAGTTTGAGGAGCCGCGGTACTTAGTTAAGGCTATGGGTTTGGCTAGAGTAGGAAAACGTCGACTAAATCTAGATCAAGGTGACTATACAACGATTGACGTTGTTTCATGGAATTAGGTCGAAAGAACTAAGGGTAACCAACCCCTACAAATCTGACATTTGTCTCGTGCATATATGTCTGACTGGCGAACAAAAGGATTACGTTATAACTGAGATGAGCATTATGCTTGTGAAACGACTATTCAACTTGGATGTTAAGGATCCTGGTGAAGAAGTCATTGGGTGAATCTGGCACAAGAATTCGTTCTGTCTTTGAGCTTGAGGACAAATTCAATTTGAAAGGCGGGCATAATGTTAAGAGCATCATGTCTAGTTAGGGTTTAAGGTTTAGGGTTTATGTTTAAATGATGAGTCATTAAGCGAGTGTTAGTTATTAAGAATAGTTAAGTGTCATTAATGTCATCTAAGCATATGCAAAGGCATAAGATGTTTGAACGAAAGCAAGTATTAAGTCTATTTATTATCCCTTAAATGAGATTGTGATAGCTCTCTCTCTCTCTCACAAGCACACCACGCTTAGGCAACCGCGGTTCCGTCCCTATAATATCCTCTGATTCCCACCATCATCTCTGGCGACGCCATTGATGTTCTACGGCGAGCCCGTAATATTTTCTTTGATGGTAATTAAGAATAAATTGAGATTAAGTAGTAGTCTTCACTTGTAATTAAGACTAGGTTGAATTTGAGCTTATAAAAGTATAGGTGGTAGTCTTCGCACGTAAGCGAGACTAGGTTAACTCTAAATCTTTAAAAGATTGAGTAGTGTCCTTAGCTCATAAGTAAGACTAGGTTGGTTGATAGTTACCGTTGTCGTCGAATGAAAATAAGTAGATAAATATGAAATTTGATACAAGATATCGAGCCAAGCTCGATACAATCTCTTGAGGGCAGAATTCCTCCGAGGGTATATTCTCTAAGAAAATCCAAAGATGTAATGATCCAAGAGGTCTAAAAGACTCACTACCACTCTCTTATATAGGGGGGTGGGGCATACACAATTATGAAAATGTCATAAGGCTACATAGGTTGATAGGAGGAAGCCTGAATGACCCAGTAAGTCATATCAACAGTCCATGCGTGAAAATCGACTTTAACCGCAAGGTTGAGGCCTGTAGGGATCGTCCACGAGCGTAAGTGGATCCAATTTTGCGAAGTTAGGGTCGTCCTCTTCAGCCATGATCAAAATTCGCAGTTCCCAGAGAGGGCATTGGTGTGTGTGCGAGTACGGATATAGGCTTAACCGGTGAAGTTATTGTACTCCTGGTGCAATATGAAATGGGGCGGCGCAGGTGTTGTCGGTGGTGGAGGTGGCAGACCGACCAACAGAGAAGATATTACGGGCAGGGGATCCAGTGGATGGAGTATTGGATGAGGTTTTAGCATGCAGAAGCTGGTGTGGTGACCGAGTAGAGGAGGGTAGATGGGTCGTGTACAGTTCCTCGTCGAGGCAACGAGCTTGCTCCATGGAGAGGGAGAGAGTGGATGAATTATGGCACGAAGGCGCGCACGTATTTGGGGATGCGGGGCAAAGAGGAAGTGCTCCAAATAATGATCAGGCGAGAGTCTAGACATGTGCATGGTAGCCTCAATGAACTCGACGATGTAGGTCGGGATGGTGTCAGACTGGCGAACGGAGTTGAGGTGTTCATAGGCATTGCGCGCTTGGAGCGTCATAGTGGTGGAGGAGCTCCTCCAATGTGTGTCAGGAGAGATAAAAGACATTTTGAAGCATTCAATGCACCTAGTGGAGCACAGGGCCCTCCATATGATAATCTTCATGGGGATCTTCTAGTTGGCAGCGGTAGAAGGGAGGTCAAAAAACTGCTCGGCGCGGGCAATACAACTGAGGGGTTGGTGTCGTTGAACATCGAAATCTCAATCCAGTGGAGATGGTGTTGGGTTTTCTAATACCATTTCAAAAATGATAATACAGCATATCATATATGCGCAGCGGAATAAATAACTAGAACAACCCAAAGAGTTAAGGAACTTGCGATTTCATGATTCAAGAAATGAATAAAAGCATCTCAATGCAATAAATAAATGTATACCTGAAGGGGGTTAAGTCTAAGCTTAACCGAGATGCTCCAGGAAGAAATCCGGTGAACGAAATCTGAGTTCCAAAAGCCGAAATGTATCGGCCCCTCTATAGTAGTCCACACGAGCACTGGAGAACCCTAGCCTCTTGTCAAACAAGATCTAGGTCGGAGAAGAAAAGCCCTTCAGTGTCCCCACGGATTGCTAGATCCGAGACAGGGGAGGCGGCAACTATCGGAAGAACAGAGAAGCCCTAGTGCAACGCTTCCGCCGCTACTCTCTCGGAACACGAAAGGGTCGGGACCGAAAAACTGTTTTTCACGCACACACAGAAACCTAAGATCGTGAACATATATAATGCTTGTGTTCGACGAACTCAAGAGGTCTGCGTTCGATGAATTCGAAGCAGCCTGCGTTCGACGAACTCAAGAGGCTTGCGTTCGACGAACTCGAAGCAGCCTACGTTCGACGAACTCAAGAGGCCTGCGTTCAACGAACTCGAAGCAGCCTGCGTTCGACGAACTCAAGAGGCCTGCGTTCGACGAACTCAAGAGGCCTGCGTTCGACGAACTCAAGAGGCCTGCGTTCGACTAACTCAAAGCAGCCTGCGTTCGACGAACTCAAGAGGCCTGCGTTCGACGAACTCGAAGCAGCCTGCGTTCGACGAACTCAAGAGGCCTGCGTTCGACGAACTCGAAGCAGCCTGCGTTCGACGAACTCGAAGCAGCCTGCGTTCGACGAACTCGAAGCAGCCTGCGTTCGACAAACTCGAAGCAGCCTGCGTTCGACGAACTCAAAGCAGCCTGCGTTCGACGAACGCGCTACACTAGCCGTCTCAGCGGTCGACGAACGCCTGATTTCACGAGAAATCTCAAGATTTAATTTCTCGAGAAATCCCTGGAAATCAATATCTCGAGAAATCCCAAGGAATTGATTTCTCGAGAAATCCCAATACAGGAATATGATTTCTCGAGAAATACCAAACCTTAAAAATGACTTCTCGAGAAATCCAAGCCAACTCAATTCTCCCTCCAATTTCTCCAAGCACTTTTATGTGCGACCCTATAGGCTCATATTGCATTGGCAGTAAGACTAATTGTTGATTGCTTTGAGATCACCTCAGAAACTCCAACAGTCTCCCACTTGATCACAAAGTGTCAACAAAAGTCTCACAAACAATGATCGGCATCTAGCAATACATCATTGTTACCCAAGCAATAAGAGTTCATAACTCAACAAGCATGTCATGACAAATGTATCAGTGTTGTCATGTCCCTTTGTCCATTACATCCGGATAGAACTAGAGGCATGGACCGTGTCACCCTCATGATCGTTCAATCCTTGTTTCCTGATCTAGAAAAGACTATCTGAAATTGGCGAGCTCAATATCATATATTGACTCAACCAAGCATGGTCATGCATTTCTCAGTCTCATTTCATCAGGGGGCCCATGGATGTAACTCATGTCATAAAGGAGGACAAATCTCATTTCTGCTCACACACAAACATCCAAATGATTCGTAACATACCCAACAACCACCCTTATCGTCAACCTTTCTCAAGAGAAGACTTTAGATGGCATCAAAGTACGCTCTTCCTCACCTGATTAATGCTGTGACTTCAGGTCAAAGGACCACAAACATCATTGTCAATTGAGACTTACTTGTGACACGTTCTTATAACAATCCACAAAGTAGTCTCACGGTGGGTCTGTCCAGTACAACTTGTTCCTAATAAGTACCCATGTGATGACTTGATATCACAATATCATGACCTGTGAGAACTGGTCATCGGTCAACGCACATGCTAGTCTTATGGTCTCATCCTCGCTCTAATTTCTAGGATGATACCTCGACCAGGGACTATTTAAGAATGAAGCTTCATTTAAACATAGGCCCTCGCATTCAAGTCACGTACTTGAATTCCTATGGAGGCAAACAATCTAAGGGCATTCATTATGTTAATTAGTCTATCATATATAAACAGTTGACATAATAAAAGAACTTGCCATAAATGTAAAATGAAAAACCATAGTACTGTTGCGGGTCGCTCGGGTGCTTTTGGTAGACCGGTCGAATTAAACCACCTTAGCTCGGAAGCGAACCGAGCACGCAAACAGTCAATTAGAGATTCGTTGAGTACACTGAGACTTTTTAACGTGGAAAACCCGGAAAGGGTAAAAAATCACGCGGTCGGAGCTGTGCCGACCAACTTCCACTATCTTCTAGGGGGTTACAATTAGAGATAGAGACTTAGAACTCGAGCGCGACAGGCCGCTGCTTGTTACAATAATAGAGAGAGAGAGAGAGAGAGAGAGAGAGAGTTCTGAAGGTGACAGGCTACCTCCAGAAAAACTAAGTCTTTTTCCTTCTGAAAATATTGGAGAACAAAAGTGAGAATGCTGAGTCGCCTTCCGGGAGAACAAAAGTGAGATGCTCCGGAGAACAAAAGTGAGAATGCTGAGACGCCTTTCGGGATGAAGGAAATCTTCAAGTCCACAGAGATCTTCAAGCGCCGAAGGAGAATTCCGTGAAAATCTTCAAGGAGCTCTCCCGGGTGCAGAAGGCAAGGTCCTTTGAAATGAAGCCCTGGGGCTCCTTTTATAGCTTTGGCCAGGGGTAGTCCGGTAATTTCGCCGTTGTAACCACCGTAACCACCTGGCGGACGAATCATATTTTCCGGTTCGGAGCACACGGATCGCCATTTTTCGTAATTGACCATCTTGCCCCTCGGGCAATTCGGGCAGTTCGGGTAGTTCGGGCAGTTTTGTTGGAGGCGAAAAAGGCGACGGATTGTTGCTGAAATCTGAGAAGCTAGAAAGACAAAATGTGAGCATGCTAGAAAGACAGCATGCTAGAAAGACAAAATGTGAGCATGTCAGAAAGACAAAGGTGTTCTGAGCGCGCAAGCGCGCTCAGAAGCGTTTTGAGCGTGCAACGAACACGGAAGTGCTCCGGACGCGCTAAGAGGCGTTCTGAGCGCGCAACGAACACGGAAGTGTTCTAGGCGCGCTGCGAGCGCGGAGCGTTCCGGGCGAACGGTGGAACGAGGAGGCATTCAGCGCGCAACGTGCACTTGGGGGCACTCTGCGCGCGCCTGAATGTGAACTCGGGAGGTGTTGCGGCCGTGCAGTTAGCGCGGAATTGTTCCGAGCGTGGAATTGTTCTGAGCGCGGCGAATAATATTCCGTAAGAATAATATTCCGCAAGAATAATGCTCACGGGGGAATAATAGCCATACAAGAGTAATAGTTCGGCGTGTCGTTTGGTCAGCATTCTGAGCGCGGTGAACGTGAATGTGCTTGATGCGCGACCGCAAGGGGACCTCGAGGCCAAGGTGGCCGGGAGCACTCCCCAATTGGGGAGTTACTATTCATGTAACTCCCCCTTGGGGAATTACTATTCACGTAACTCCACCAAGGGGAGTTACTGCTCACGTAACTCCCCAAGGGGAGTTACGTGACTCCCCAGTTGGGGAGTGGGGCACTCCCCAGTTGGGGAGTGGGGCACTCCCCAGTTGGGGAGTGGGGCACTCCCCAATTGGGGAGCGCCACATGGGCATTGACCAAATGGTCAATGCCCATGTTATTGGCATTAGGGTTGCGGTAATGTCGCACCCCCCAATGCAGCTGGGGGTGCGGCAATGTCGCACCCCCCAAGGAAGAAGGGGGTGAGGCAATGTCGCACCCCCTTTAATTGGGGGTGCGGCAGTGCCGCACCCCCTTTAATTGGGGGTGCGGCAGTGCCGCACCCCCTTTTAGGTGTGGCAGCGCCGCACCATTTTGGTGCGGCGGGCGCCGCACCATTTCGGCGCGGCGAGTGCCGCGCCATTTCGGCGCATCGAGTGTCGCGCCGGATACGCGATACAGGACCGCATCCCGTATCATTTTTACGGGTGCACATCATAAGCCCCCCAAACCTTCGGAGTCCGAATTACTGCGCGGAGGAGTTCAAAGGTTTTGATTTTCCTTCGCGGCAATTCAAACCATCGTCATCTCCGTGCGACGCGTCGTACCATGCCGAGGTTAAACTATTGCGATTTGCGCAACTATGAGTCTGTCCTCATGCGAACTTTCCGGAAGTCGTCACTTGGCTCCAGTTGTGGGAGAAACCTACATCTCGTCTTTTTCGGTTGCGAGCTTGCCGCCCAGCGATTGTGCTAGAGATCGTGACGAGCTTTCCGTTTAGTGTTGAAGCCTGAGGAGCTTTGGGGCGATGCGATGAAGCAGCGCTGAGGCGAGGTGCTCAAGGTGTGCTGAGGTGAGGTTCCCAGGCAGCGCCAAGGCAATGTGCCCAAGCAGCACCGAGGCAAGGTGCCCAAGAAGCGCCGAGGCAAAGTGCCCAAGCAGCGCCGAGGCAATGCGCCCGAGCAGCGCCGAGGCACGGTGCCCAAGCAGCGCTGTGGCAATGCGCCCAAGCAGCGCTGAGGCAATGCGCCCAAGCAGCGCCGAGGCAAGGCGCCCAAGCAGCGCCGAGGCATTGCGTCCAAGAAGCGCCGAGGCAAGGCGCCCAAGCAGCGTCGAGGCAATGCGCCCAAGCAGCGCCGAGGCAAGGTGCCCAAGCAGCGCCGAGGCAATGCGCCCAAGCAGCGCCGAGGCAAGGTGCCCAAGCAGCGCCGAGGCATGCACCCAAGCAGCGCCGAGGCAATGCGCCCAAGCAGAGTCGAGGCAAGGTGCCCAAGCAGCGCTGAGGCAATGCGCCCAAGCAGCGCCGAGGCAAGGTGCCCAAGCAGCGCCGAGGCAATGCGCCCAAGCAGAGTCGAGGCAAGGTGCCCAAGCAGCGCTGAGGCAATGCGCCCAAGCAGTGCCGAGGCAAGGTGCCCAAGCAGCGCTGAGGCAATGCGCCCAAGCGGCGCCGAGGCAATGCGCCCAAGCAGTGCCGAGGCAATGTGCCCAAGCAGCGCCGAGGCAAGGTGGACTTTTGAGCAGACCTAGTTAAAATTGGCGTACTTGACGATTATCCTCCACTCGCGAGAGGCCTCTTCTCTTCACCATGTTGGCGAATTTGCTGCTATGTGTTAGTATCGAAGATCGTGGGCTTAACTTTCGTAGTCTTGTTTTCGATAATTCGCGTTGCTGATAGAGCCAGAGAATAACTGTGGCAATTTTAAATACACAACGGATACATGTGCACAAGTGCAATCTTGTGGCTTACTGTTTTAAAAGCAAAAAACTGGAAGAAACAAAAATAGAAATTGATGATAGATGAGACGCGGGATGTGCACGCTCTACTAGCTAGGGAGAAAGTTCCCCTGCCCAGTACCGCTCGCCTATCCGCGTCGGGGTATGACGTTGTCCTCTACTGGATTGTCAGCCTGCGGACTGTGCTGGCTCGGGACCTGGTTTAGTAAAAACCTTCCGAGGAGGCCTTGTTGGACAAGACGCTCGATTTCCTCCTTCAACCGCTTGCAGCTTTCAGTATTGTGTCCATGCCCGCGATGGAAGTCGCAATATTGCGACTGGTTTCTTCCACTCGACGTAAGCGGTTCGGGTCTGCAGAGCGCGTTGCTATCGCGGATGGCGAGGAGAACGTTAGTCCTGGTAGTGTTCAAGGGAGTGTAGTCCTGATGCTGGCGAGATCTTCGGTCTCGGCTGGGGTTGTCGTGATGCTCGTTGTTCTTATTGGGAACTGTCTGCGGCAGCGACTCTTCTTTCTTCATCTTCGAGCTCCCCTCGAACTGCTGGCGGTGCGCCTCAATTGCCTCATCTGCTGCTATCTGGGCTTCGACTCGCTGAACGAGGTCAAGATAGCTTGGTACGGTTTCTCTCATTAGAGCTGAGTAAAAGCCACTTGGGCGGGGAGACCTCCAAGGAAGACTCCTCGTAAGAGCTCGGGGTCGACTCCCAGGATCTGCCGAGCCTCCGAGGTGAAGCGTCAGAAAAAATCCTTGAGAGTCTCTCCGTCATTTTGGCGGATTCCTGAGAGATGGGAGGGATCTAGGACAATCTTACGATTGGCGATGAACTGGTCCACGAACTGTTGCGCCATTTCCGCGAAATTATTGATGGCCCCATCTCGCAGGGAGTAGAACCAAGTGCGCGCTTGTCCCTTCAAGGTCGTCGGGAACATTTGACAGAGGAGCTGATCAGGGGCACTGTAAATCCTCATGATGGTGGTGAAGTGATTGACATGATCCAAGGGATCGTCCGTCCCATCGAATGTCTCGATGTTGGGAAGCTTGAAACCATTCAGAATTGGATGGGCCAGGACTTGAGGCGACAGTGAGGAGCCGTGGTGTGCGGGACGGCAGGCGAGAGCTGCGCGTCGCCCCGCCTGGATGTATTCTTCCTCTATCATATCACATATTTCTTCTCGTGTGGTTCTTTCTACTGCTCGGCCAGGGACATCTCTTCCTGGGAGATGGTGATGGTGGTCAGCTCCTGGGCCTCTGGCTGGCGGAGCAGGATAGGCGGAGCTTGCTGCGTCGGAGAATTCTTCTGAGGCTTCTTCCTCTTGAACGGCCTCCTCGTTCGGGGCATGACTCGGAGCTGGGGGCGGCGGAACGTTCAACACTGGCGGTTGAACGGGAACTCGAGGAGCCCCGAGATTTCTTACAAGAGCCAGCATCTCGGCTTGTTGTTCTTCCATCTGCCGCATGCGCCCTTCCAGTATTGCTGTGGGCGCAGGCACTGCCTCTTCTGCGAGAGGCGCGTTGATAAGCGAGTGGGAGGGAGCTGGGTCGACGCGTCCCTCCGGGATTGATCCTTCAGTAGTGGGAGCACTTTTTCTTGCCATTGCAATTGGTGGCGAAGCGTTTCCTTCAGTGAGTCTTTGCAGAGTTTTGGGAATCGTTTCCCACAGACGGCGCCAAACTGTTGCGGGTCGCTCGGGTGCTTTTGGAAGACCGATCGAATTAAACCACCTTAGCTCGGAAGCGAACCGAGCGCGCAAACAGTCAATTAGAGATTCGTTAAGTACACTGAGACTTTTTAACGTGGAAAACCCGGAAAGGGTAAAAAACCACGCGGTCGGAGCTGTGCCGACCAACTTCCACTATCTTCTAGGGGGTTACAATTAGAGACTTAGAACTCGAGCGCGACACGCAGCTGCTTGTTAAAATAATAGAGAGAGAGAGAGAGAGAGAGAGAGAGTTCCGAAGGTGACAGGCCACTTCCAGAAAAACTAAGTCTTTTTCCTTCTGAGAATATTGGAGAACAAAAGTGAGAATGCTGAGTCGCCTTCCGGGAGAACAAAAGTGAGATGCTCCGGAGAACAAAAGTGAGAATGCTGAGTCTCCTTTCGGGGTGAAGGAAATCTTCAAGTCCACATAGATCTTCAAGCGCCGAAGGAGAATTCCGTAAAAATCTTCAAGGAGCTCTCCCGGGTGCAGAAGGCAAGGTCCTTTGAAATGAAGCCCTGGGGCTCCTTTTATAGCTTTAGCCGGGGGTAGCCCGGTAATTTCGCCATTGTAACCACCGTAACCACCTGGCGGACGAATCATATTTTCCGGTTCGGAGCACACAGATCGCCATTTTTCGTAATTGACCATCTTGCCCCTCGGGCAGTTCGGGCAGTTCGGGTAGTTCGGGCAGTTTTGTTGGAGGCGAAAAAGGCGACGGATTGTTCCTGAAATCTGAGAAGCTAGAAAGACAAAATGTGAGCATGCTAGAAAAAAAAAGGAGGATGCTAGAAAGACAAAATGTGAGCATGTCAGAAAGACAAAAGTGTTCTGAGCGCGCTCAGAAGCGTTCTGAGCGTGCAACGAACACGGAAGTGCTCCGGACGCGCTAAGAGGCGTTCTGAGCGCGCAACGAACACGGAAGTGTTCTAGGCGCGCTGCGAGGGCGGAGCGTTCCGGGCGAACGGTGGAACGAGGAGGCGTTCAGCGCGCAACGTGCACTTGGGGGCACTCTGCGCGCGCCTGAATGTGGACTCGGGAGGTGTTGCGGCCGTGCAGTTAGCGCGGAATTGTTCCGAGCGTGGAATTGTTTCGAGCGTGGCGAATAATATTCCGTAAGAATAATATTCCGCAAGAATAATGCTCACGGGGAAATAATAGCCATACAAGAGTAATAGTCCGGCGTGTCGTTTGGTAAGCATTCTGAGCGCGGTGAACGTGAATGTGCTTGATGCGCGACCGCGAGGGGACCTCGAGGCCGAGGTGGCCAGGAGCACTCCCCAATTGGAGAGTTACTATTCATGTAACTCCCCCTTGGGGAGTTACTATTCACGTAACTCCCCAAGGGGAGTTACTGCTCACGTAACTCCCCAAGGGGAGTTACGTGACTCCCCAATTGGGGAGTTACGTGACTCCCCAAATGGGGAGTGGGGCACTCCCCAATTGGGGAGCGCCACATGGGCATTGACCAAATGGTCAATGCCCATGTTATGGGCATTAGGGGGTGTGGTAATGCCGCACCCCCCCCCCCCCCAATGCAGCTGGGGGTGCGGCAATGCCGCACCCCCCAAGGAAGAAGTGGGTGCGGCAATGCCACACCCCCTTTAATTGGGGGAGCGACAGTGTCGCACCCCCTTTTAGGTGGGCAGCGCCGCATCATTTTGGTGCGGCAGGCGCCGCGCCGTTTCGGCGCGGCGAGTGTCGCGCCCTTTCGGCGCGGCGAATGCCGCGCCATTTCGGCGCTGCGAATGCCGCGCCATTTCGGCGCTGCGAATGCCGCGCCATTTCGGCGCGGCGCGGCGAGTGTCGCGCCGGATAAGCGATACAGGACCGCATCCCGTATCATTTTTACGGGTGCACATCAAGTACATATCACAATTCATCAAATGAATAAACAACCAACAAACATACAATCCACAAGGCTCCCACTAAAGACGATCATTCAGGTATCTAATACTCATTGATCTAACATGACAATCATGCTTCCTTTGCGCAAGAGGCTTCGTCAGTGGATCCACTATGTTTTCTTCAGTTGGTACTCTGCAAATGCTCACATCTTCTCGGTCGACAATCTCTCGAATAAGATGGAACCGCCGAAGTATGTGCTTGGAGCGCTGATGAGATCTAGGTTCCTTAGCTTGTGCAATAGCACCGTTGTTGCATGGTAGAGAACTACGGGATCAACAATGCTAGGAACTACATCTAGCTCGCCGATGAATTTCCTAATCCATATAGCCTCCTTCGCCGCATTTGCTGCAGCGATATAATCGGCCTCAGTTGTAGAATCAGCAACTGTCTCTTACTTGGAACTCTTCCAGCTTACAGCTCCTCCATTAAGGCAAAATACAAAACCTGATTGGGACTTTGAGTCGTCCCTATCAGTCTGGAAGCTAGCATCTGTGTAACCCTTTACGACGAGCTCTTCGTCTCCACCATACACCAAGAATTCATCTTTAGTCCTTCTCAAGTACTTTAAAATATTCTTGACTGCAATCCAGTGACTCTCACCAGGATCAGACTGATATCTGCTAGTCATGCTCAAAGCATAAGAGAAATCGGGTTGAGTACATAACATTGCGTACATGATTGATCTAATTGCCGAAGCATATGGAATCAACTTCATGCGGTCATTATCTTCCAAAGATTTTAGACATTGGTCCTTAGAGTGACTCACACCATGTGACATGGGTAAGAATCCTTTCTTGGACTCAAGCATGTTGAACTGTTACAACACTTTCTCAGTGTATGTACTTTGGGTCAAACCCAGCAACTTCTTCGATCTATCTCTATAGATCCTAATACCAAGTATGTAAGTTGCTTCACTCAAGTCCTTCATAGAAAAGCAGTCCCCTAGTCTGTTCTTAACAGCTTGCAGGGTCGGAATGTTATTTCCGATTAATAGTATGTCATCCACATATAAAATCAGGAAAATGACTATGCACCCACTAATCCTCTTGTAAACACAAGGTTCATCCTCGTTCTTGATAAAACCAAACTCTTTGATTTTCTCATCAAAACGAAGATTCCAACTTCGAGAAGCTTGTTTCAATCCATAAATGGATCGATTCAACTTGCATATTTTAGTGGCTTCATTTGGAGATTCAAAACCCTCGGGTTGTGTCATATACACTTCCTCAAGGAGGTTTCCCTTAAGGAAAGTCGTTTTGACATCCATTTGTCAGATCTCGTAGTCATAATACGCAGCAATAGCAAGTAGAATTCTGATGGACTTGACCATGGCTACAGGGGAAAAGGTCTCATCATAGTCAACACCATGAATTTGCCTGAAACCTTTAGCCACCAGCCGGCCCTTGAATGTCTGTACATTCCCATCCATGTCGGTCTTCTTCTTGAAGACCCACTTGCACCCTATGGGTCGTACCCCTTCAGGTGGTTCCACCAAGGTCCAAACTTGGTTTGCATACATGGAGTCCATTTCAGATTTCATGGCCTCAAGCCACTTCTCGGAGTCAGGTCCACACATAGCCTCTTGATAGGTTGCAGGTTCATCATCATGATCCATAAGCAACACATTACCTATTTGAGACACGAGAAATCCATATCTCTCAGGCTCAAATCTTGGTCTATCAGATCTACGCAGGACTTGTGTTTCTTGAGCAGGTTCTCTAGCTACAACAACTTGTAGTCCTTGCTCAGGTTCTAAAATCGATTCACTTATTGTTTGTGGTTCTTGAACTTCTTCAGATTCCACCTTTGCAGTCTTTCTGGATAAGAACTCTTTCTCCAAAAAGACGACAGTCCTTGCGACAAACACTTTTCCCTCGGACGGTAGGTAGAAGTAATACCTTTTGGTTTTCCTAGGATATCCCACAAGATAACAATTATCTGACTTGGGTTCCAGCTTGTCAGGCATTTGACGTCGCACATATGCCTCACAACCCCAAATCTTAATAAAAGACATACCAGGACGCTTCCCAGTCCATATCTCATATGATGTCTTTAGAACCGTTTTCGTTGGAGCACGATTTAATGTGAAAGCAGAGTCTCTAAAGCAAATCCCCAAAAGGAAACAGGCAAATCTGCATGACTCATCATCGACTGTACCATGTCTAACAACTACGATTCCTCCTCTCAGACACACCATTATGTTGCGGTGTTCCGGGCGGAGTGAGCTGTGATACAATACCACACTCTCTCAGATGATCACGAAACTCATGACTTAGATATTCGTCACCTCGATCAGATCGGAGTGCTTTTATCCTTTTTCCCAGTTGGTTCTCTACTTCATTTTTAAACTCTTTGAACTTTTCAAAGATTTCGGATTTGTTCATCATAAGAAACATGTATCTGTATCTACTGAAATCATCAGTAAATGTAACGAAGTAGTAGTATCCACCTCTAGCCATAGAACTCACGGGTCCGCAAACATCACTACGTATTACACCCAAAAGATCATCAGCCCTCTCAGTATGACCAGTGAAAGGGACTTTAGTCATTTTGCCCAATAAGCAAGACTCACATCTCTCAAATGATTCATAATCAAATGAGTCTAATAATCCATCTTTATGGAGCTTAGATATGCGTTTCTCATTTATATGGCTCAAACGACAATGCCAGAGATACGTAGGATTCAAATCATTTGTTTTTAGTCTTTTAGTATTTTGTATGTTATAGATCGGATGGTCTAAGTTCAAAACATATAGATCATTAAACAGTTGGGCTACACCATAACAAACATCATTCATAAATATAGAACAACTATTGTTCTTAATAATGAAAGAAAATCCTCTCATGTCTAAACATGACACAGATATAATGTTTCGAGTTATGGCTGGAACAAAATAACAGTTATCTAATTCTATTACAAGCACAGTGGGCAAAGAAAGACGATAAACACCAACGGCAACGGCAGCAACTCTTGCTCCATTTCCAACACACAGGTCTATCTCTCCTCTACCCAGCATTCTTCTCCTTGTCAGTTCCTGCACATTCGTACAAATGTGAGAACCACATCCGGTATCCAATACCCAAGATGAAGGAGCAGAAAGGTTTATTTCTATAACAAATATACCTGAAGTGGAAGCCATACTTCCCTTCTTCTTTTGCGGATCCTCAATGTAGAGGGGACAGTTCCGCCTCCAGTGCCCTGCCTTACCACAATGGTGGCACTTCCCTTCCTTGGCCAGACCTTTCCTTTTCAGTGCAGAAGACTTGGGATCAAGAGGAGACTTAGATCCAATCTTCGTCTTCTTGAATCCCTTGGCCTTGCCCTTGCTCTTATGCACCATCAGTATGGGGCTGGTAGGCTTGGTCTTCTTCATATTGATCTCGGCAGTTCTCAACATGCCTAGGAGCTCGGGCAGTGTCTTGTCAATTCCATTCATGTTGTAATTTAAGACAAACTGCTCATAACTGTCCGACAATGATTGCAGGATCATATCAGTGGCCAACTCTTGGCCCAATGGGAACCCCAGTCTTTCAAGGTTCTCTATATACCCAATCATCTTGAGTATATCAAATCTCTCTGAAACAACGCCCTGGATATATCAAATCTCTCTTGGCGAGCTTGCCCTTGAAACATTTTCTTCAGGTGCTCCACCATCTCGTAACAGCTCATGTTCTCATGTTGCTTCTGAAGCTCAGAGTTCATGGTTGTGAGCATGAGACATTCTACATCCAAGGAGTCATCTCCATACTTCTTATAAGCATATTTATCTGCACGAGGTGCAGTAGAGGCTAGCTCCTCGGGGGGATCTTCTTCAAGGACATAGAGCTTACGCTCTTGCCTAAGAACAATTCTCAGGTTCCTGAACCAGTCTAGGAAATTCGTCTCATTGAGCTTATCCTTCTCAAGGATGGCTCTCAGGGACAACGCGGAGTGTAAAGTATTTGCCATGAAAATTCTACAAAATAATGCAAAGTTTATTTAGTACTATATTTCAAATTACATTTTATTATTTTAATAAGGACTTTAATTAAATACTCCCACTATTTTATTCAAATTGATAACCCTTCATATCAATTCGGAGAGTTAATGCGAGCTACTCTCTTAGTGGACAAGATCCGTATTTCACCAACACAACGAGTCCGCTTTGGCGTTCCTCTCATAATGCGGTTATTTAGGTAGGCAACACTTGCCAATTGCATCGCTATGCAACTCTTGTATGGTTGGTGAATAACTCATTATTCGCATCCATCATATGGTGCATGCCAACCCAATGCCTCTGGGCACTCAACTTTTGAGGTCACCAGTTAAGTTAGACCCGATGTTGAGAGTGGGATATCACAATTATCCGCTCGCACCCTTACCAAGATAGATTAATGCACCTTGCTTTGGCAAGCCCAAACTTCATCGATCGAGGCAGGAAGAGTGTCATCCATCGGAAGGCATCCGTATACTTAATATTGGATAAGGGAATTTTATTTATAAAATTGATTAACAATTAATCAACGTGCACTTTAAAATACAACATTCACAACCAAATACATCCAAGAAGTGCACAAAACAAAATTATCAACGCTTGATAAAAAGGGCTAAATCTGAGCATTTAGAACACTTCTAAATCTCCAGATTTACATGCATTTGACACAGGCAAAACAACTCCACTTATGCAGTAGACAAACTCGTCTCTCAATGTTAGATTCAAAATCTAAGACATTTGGTTTCACAAACCAATTAGAGGGACGGTTACTGCAAAGGAGAAACAATTTCTGAAACAATGAAATCGCAACGCAATCACATGCATTCCTGAGAGTTTTCCAATCTAGAACATTTCTACGAAATTCAAACATCCAGGAAGAAATCCAGACATTTAGAACACTTCTAAATTTCTAATTTACATGCATTAGATTGCAAACCTCCCTCTGATACCACTGTTGGATTTGCTAATACCATTTCAAAAATGATAATACAGCATCATATATGCGCAGCGGAATAAATAACTAGAACAACTCAAAGAGTTAAGGAACTTGCGATTCATGATTCAAGAAATGAATAAAAGCATCTCAATGCAATAAATAAATTTATACCTGAAGGGGGTTAAGTCTAAGCTTAACCGAGATGCTCCAGGAAGAAATCCGGTGAACGAAATATGAGTTCCAAGAGCCGAAATGTATCGACCCCTCTATAGTAGTCCACACGAGCACTGGAGAACCCTAGCCTCTTGTCACACAAGATCTAGGTCGGAGAAGAAAAGCACTTCAGCGTCCCCACGGATTGCTAGATCCGAGACAGGGGAGGCGGCAACTATCGGAAGAACAGAGATGCTCTAGCGGAACGCTTCCGCCGCTACTCTCTCATAACACGAAAGGGTCTGGACCGAAAAACTGTTTTTCACGCACACACAGAACCCTAAGATCGTGAACTAATATGTAATGTCTGCGTTCGACGAACTCAAGAGGCCTGCGTTCGACGAACTCGAAGCAGCCTGCGTTCGACGAACTCAAGAGGCCTGCGTTCGACGAACTAGAAGCAGCCTGCATTCGACGAACTCAAGAGGCCTGCGTTCGACGAACTCGAAGCAGCCTGCATTCGACGAACTCAAGAGGCCTGCGTTCGACGAACTCAAGAGGCCTGCGTTCGACGAACTCGAAGCAGCCTGCGTTCGACGAACTCAAGAGGCCTGCGTTCGACGAACTCGAAGCAGCCTGTGTTCGACAAACTCAAGAGGTCTGCGTTCGACGAACTCGAAGCAGCCTGCGTTCGACGAACTCGAAGCAGCTTGCGTTCGACAAACTCGAAGCAGCCTGCGTTCGACGAACTCAAAGCAGCCTGTGTTCGACGAAAGCGCTACACTAGCCGTCTCAGCGGTCGACGAACGCCTGATTTCACGAGAAATCTCAAGATTTAATTTCTCGAGAAATCCCTGGAAATCAATATCTCGAGAAATCCCAAGGAATTGATTTCTCGAGAAATCCCAATACAGGAATATGATTTCTCGAGAAATACCAAACCTTAAAAATGACTTCTCGAGAAATCCAAGCCAACTCAATTCTCCCTCCAATTTCTCCAAGCACTTTATGTGCGACCTTATAGGCTCATATTGCGTTGGCAGTAAGACTAATTGTTGATTGCTTTGAGATCACCTCAGAAACTCCAACAGATGGGTCGGTTGATGATTGACGGTGGTGGTTGTAAGTTCACAAAGATAGTGAGATCTTCTAATCGAGCTTCCAGTCGATCCAAGCAGGAGGAATCAACGGAAACGTTCTCATCTACTCAAAGGTCCATGGAACGGGTCATGGGAATATAATGGAGCGAAAGAAGAGAATGAAGTGAACAGTGGGTTGCGGAAGAAAGGAAGTGGTGAGCAGGGCAACTCGATGTACGCTCTGACGGCGACTGGATGCGAGTAACTGGTTGGCGTGTTGTTGCTTAGAAAAGCCATGCGAAAGTGTAGCATGACGCCAAACAATTAGGGCTTCGAATTGGAGACAGAGGACACAATCAGTCACTGTGGAGACCGGGAATCAAGAATTAGGGCTTCGAATTGCCCTAATTGTGAGAACTGGTCAGAAAAATTGATAGTTGTCGCTATCGCTGAATGAAAATAAGTAGATTGATGCGATAGAAGATACAATATATCTAGACAAACTCAATCCAATCTCTTGAGGGCAGGATCCCTCTAAGAGCCTACTCTCCAAGAGAGCTCAATGACGTAATGATCCAAGATGTCTAAAAGATTCACTGCCACTCAATTATATAGGCAGGAGTGGGACATACATAATTATGGAATGTCATAAGGCTACATAGGTAGATAGGAGGATGCATGGATGGTCCAGGAAGTTGTCTTCCTATTATTGGCTCTTAACCTGCAAAAAATATTAGGCATCACTTTCGGCTTTTAGAAAAGGGAGGTTAGATCTAAACCTAGGAAAGATCCACTTATATCAACAACAACACTCAAGCCTTTATCCCACCATAGTGTCATAACTTTAATCATAGTCTCACTAATGCATAAGTACATCAAGTCTTTCCTTATTTCATTCCAAGTCTTTTTTGGTCTACCCTGCCCCGTTTAACATGTCTAGTGACGAAACTCTCACAACGCCTAACAGGTGCCTCTAATGGTCTCCTATGTACATGTCTGAACCATCTTAAACGAGCTTCTCGCATCTTCTCTGCATTGGCGACACCCCATGTCTTATCCCGGATACATTCATTCCTAATTTAATCCAGTCTCGGGTGACCACACATCCACCTAAGCATTCTCATCTCCGCAACTCCCATTTTTTGGTCGTGTACACCATTCACTGCCCAACACTCAGAACCGTAGAGCATTGCTGGTCTAATTGCAGTACAATAAAACTTGCAAGTTTTAATGGTACTTTACGATCACATAAGATCCCAAATGCGCCTCTCCACTTCAACCAACCTGCTTGGATTCTATGTATCACATATTTATCTACACCTCCATCTTTTTGAATTGTCGATCGCAAATATTTAAAGCACTCACTGCGGGAAATATCTTGGTCACCCAATTTAATGACGGAGTCATCCGACCTTCTTGCACTACTAAATTTAAGCTCTATATACTCCGTCTTTGTCCTGCTAAACCTAAAACCCTTCTTTTCTAAGGTGTCTCGCCACGATTCAAGTTTCGTGTTTACACCCTCGCGTGTCTCATCGACCAAAACAATACCATCTGCAAATAATAAACACCAAGATATTGTTTGTTGGATATGTCCGGTGAGCTCATCTAAGATAAGGGCTTCGCTCGTGCTCGTTGACTCTTAGCGGGTTGCGTCCGCATTCGAGCGGGTTGCGTCTGCATGAGCGGGATGCGCCCGCCTATAAGTGAGTTGCAAACGCATATGAGCACTAACCTTTTAATCAAAACACATACATATGAGTACTTAAAATTACCGTAAAAAATATGAATCAATATTACTATTTTTATTTTGTAAGAAAATTAAAATGTTTACCTAAAAAATCAATTTTTCTCTCCCTTTCTCTTCCGTCCCCCCTCCCTCCTATCCCTAAATGTAGGTATTCTCCCGGCCGGCGACGACAGGCTTCGCCCGCCCCGGGCGGGATTCGCGCGGGCAGGCTTCGCCCGCCCCGGCCAAGCGCGATAGTACCCGGCCTGCGACGGCGGGCTTCGCCCGCCCCCGGCTGACTACACCCATGACGCTCTGGGTTGCACCTGCATCAAGCCAATTGCGCCCACAACATATACATATGAGTACTCAAAATGACTGCACAAAAAATTTAATTAATATTTTATAATTGTTTTTTTTTTTCAAGAACATTAATATTTTAACAAAAAATCATTTTAAAGTAGGTATAGGAGGTCTAATGATTACCTACCATAGTAGATGTAGGAGGTCTACTAAAAACTTTTGGATTTTATGAATTTCCACCATTATTTTTATTATAGGGATATTGTGTAATTACACAAATAGCCATTATATTTTATGAATTTCCATTTTTTTTCATAATATATGTTAAGTCATTAGAGTAAAAGAATGAGGCCATATTTGGCAATTTTGAATGTTGCACCAAAGGCAACTTCTTGTATATAGTAGTTAAATTTATATATATATATATATATATATATATATATCTTTGATTACGTCAATGTATGATACATTTACACTTTTCTTTTCTAAGCCCTCTCTTGGAACCCTATCATAAGCCTTCTCTAGATCGATAAACAGCATATGCAAATATTTTTTCCTTTCCTGATAGTTGTCAATGAGTTTCCTAAAGAGATGTATAGCTTCCTTGGTTGACCTCCCTGGCATGAATTCAAATTGATTCTCTGAGATGCTAGTCTCTCGTCTAACTCTTTTCTCTATTACTCGTTCTCATAGTTCATAGTATGACTCATTAATTTAGTTCCCCTGTAATTGACACAATTTTGTATATCTCCTTTATTCTCATACAAAGGTACCAAAATACTCTCTCCATTGGTCTGGCGAGAGTATTTTGATACCTTTGTATAAGAAAAAAATTAATTACCAATTCAAGCCCTTATTGGTTCGTGCCAACTATTAGTTGTCGACATAAGTCAGATGATTGGATATCTCCAATAGGTTTAAATTTTTTAGGTTGAAAATTTGTTCAACCACTGAGAAGTCTTACTAGAGAGCCAGGTTCAAATGAAATCGGATTGTTTATGCCATTTGAGACTTCAATGAACTATACTCTTTTACTACAGTTACTTGAGGTTCAAGAGTGGGTGACACCTAAAAGAACAATATGAATGGTTTTATTGAATAAATAGTTGATGAAGTTGAAAAAATATTTATGTTTACAAAAGTGGGGTAACCGTTAAATAATTGAAAAAATATGTTAAGAATATCAAGTGTGTATAACCCGTAAATCGTCGAGATCAGAAATGCCTAAGGAGACGGATATTCGCAGACCTCGCCAGTAGAGTACTGAACATCCTCAAGGAGGCGAGCATGGGCGAGTACCCATTGCAAATCACGAGTATGGTCAGGTAAACCCCCCCCCCCCCGAATTTCTCTATAAATAGACTCTCAGGGGTACCAGGAAAAGCACTTTGTGGATGAGGTTGACCCCCCCCCCCCCCCCCCCAGGCGAGATACTCGCCAGGTCCATGCCTTCCTCATACCTAGCTCAGCCTTTGGTTTTGGAGGGAAAGCTCTTCTAAACTTTCGGGTACGTGGCGGGACATCCCTGTTGGAGCACTCGGGGTGTGCTTAAAGTCATTTTCTCTCTCCTATTTTAGCTATCTGAGTCGTGGAGTTTGACCGCCGGGTGAGTAACATCCGGCTGCATTGATCCGAATTTTGGAGCCTAGGATTTTCTTAGCTTCAACACTTTGGTGCGGTGAGCGTGGATCGTAGTCAGAGGAGGAAAGTCTAGCGAGAAGACGTCATGGCTCAAGATGGCAAGCTAGAGGCCAAAGAAAGCAACTCGCGAGCATTCGACAAGTTGGGCGAGTTCATGTAGGCGGCTTAATGGAGGCGAGTATCCTTGTTACTCGCCAACAGGCGAGTTCCGGATGGAGATATCCTCGGGCGAGTTCCAGATGGAGACATCCTCAGGCGAGTTCCAGATGGAGACATCCTCAGGCGAGTTCCAGATGGCAACTTTAGTTGGCAAGATCATGCTCGCCCATAGGCGAGTTCATGCTAGCGAGATCTATACTCGCCCATAGGCGAGATCTCTACACGCCCATAGGCGAGTTCTCTACTCGCGAGGGTGAGTTCTCTACTCGCAAGCTGGTGAGAATTTGGTGCCTAGTTCAAGGGAGGCGAGTTCAGGATGGCGAGTTCCTGAGAGGCGAGTTTTCTACCCCGCAAGGGGCGCTGTCCCCATGACCCCCATCGGTTGACCGGTCAGTGGAACCCCCGAAAACTCTGCGTAGGGGGTTCTAATGTCAAAAGGGACACTCCCCCCCCCCCCCCTCAGTTTCATCCTTCTCCAATGCTAGTGATTTCCATACATATTCATACTTACTGGTGCTTTGGTAAAGCCTGTGAGTGCTTTTGTATGACTAACAAACAGGGTGATCTATGACGAGCTCGCCACCAAGGGAAAGCACATAAACTGTTCAGCGAGCTCCTACTCGCGATGATCTTCACCAAGCTCTTATATTCCGCGAGCTCCTACTCGCGATGATCTTCAAGCTGCACTTATATTCCACGAGAATGCATACTCGTGAGGTCTTCAAGCTGGTATTCCGCGAGCTCCTACTCGCGATGATCTTCAAGTTGCGCTTATATTTCACGAGAATGCTTACTCGTGAGGTCTTCAAGCTGGTATTCTGCGAGCTCCTACTCGCGATGATCTTCAAGCTGCGCTTACATTCTACGAGAATGCTTGCTCGTGAGGTCTTCAAGCTGGTATTCCGCGAGCTCCTACTCGAGATGATCTTCAAGCTGGGCTCTGAGAACTACTCTGAATTCAGCCACGGGAGTTTGTACGTCCTCCCTCATTGTATTTCCTTTTTTTATAAATGAATTATCCACCCTCCCTGAAACATGGGATGGTGTGAGTCTTTTGTCCCTTCCGGCAAGCTTTTTCAAAAAGATTACAGAAAGTAGGTGAAATTGATCTCCACGACAGGTTGGGAAACATGCCTCCGACTTGATTCTCATAAAACCCAGAACGAGTGATGTAACAGCGCCTCGGGTGTGAGTTCTCATAAGACAAGGCCTCTGCATTGACGGTCGAGATCAGCTCCCCCCTTGCACGTTGGCCGAAGTTACCCCCCCCCCCCATTGCACTTCTCATCCGACTGGAGAGATTATCAGGAAAAAGTCTGGACGCCGACCTCCCAACTCGACGAAGAGGATCGATTTAATTGAATGAGGGATCCTTGAATAAAGGCGTCGTGTACCCTCAGAGCTAAAAGTTTGTGGCAAGGCATAATGTTTCTATTATTTCGTCCAATCATATGAGTTGGTGCGGTTAACCCCCTCTGATTATTGAGTGATATGATGAAGACTCTTCAGCAACCTAGCAGCCAAATTGGGGAACAGGCCTCCGACTCAACTCTCGTAAAATCCAGGACGGGTGATGGGACAACGCCTCGGATGTGAGTTCTCCTAAGACCAAGCCTCTGCATTGACGGTCGAGATCAGCTCCCCCCTTGCAAGTTGGTCGAGTTACCCCCCCCCCCCCCCCCCCCCCCGATTGCACTTCTCATCCGACTGGAGAGATTATCAGAGAAGAGTCTGGAGGTCAACCCCCCAACTTGGCAAAAAGATGATCGGTTTCACTGACAGAAGGACCCTTGAATAAAGGATGAAGACTCTTCAAGCAGCCTAACAACCAAGTTGGGGAGCGGGCCTCCGACTCGACTCTCTTAAAAACACAGAAACGGATGATGAGACAGTGCCTCGGGTGTGAGTTCTCTTAAGACCAAGCCTCTGCACTGACGGTCTAGATCAGCTCCCCCCTTTCATGTTGGTCGCAGTTACCCTCTCATTGCACTTCTCATCCGACTGGAGAGGATATCAGAGAAGAGTCCGGACACTGATCCCCCAACTCAACGAAGAGATGACGACCCTAGGATGGAGGCCTCGGGACGGTGTGTCCCCTTGGATCTCCCCGGCTGTCATTCCCTACTAGTCGATCTTCTCGTCAACATCCAGCATCCGAGTAGGATGGAGGCCTCGGGATGGTGTGTCCTCTAGGATCTCCCCGACTGTCATTCCCTACTCATCAATCTTCTCAACATCCGACAGCCGAGTAGGATGAAGGCCTCGGGATTGTGCGTCCCCTTGGACCCCCCCCCCCCCCCCCCCCCCGACTGCCACCCTCTCTTTATCCTTTTTATTATCATTCTGATTATGAACTCTAAAGGTTTTCTCATCAGGTAAAGCAGAAGACTCGAAAGTGTAAGTCCGTCAGGACCCCCTGAGTGTCATTTCTCCCCTCCGGGTTTCTCCACCTCCGGTTGAGCTTCGCTTCTGGAGGTGTCGACCTCCTCTCCACCTTCAGTTGAGCTTCGCTCCAGCTAGGTGTCGACTCCTCTCCACCTCCGGTTGAGCTTCGCTCCTGGAAGGTGTCGACCTTCTCTCCACCTCCAGTTGAGCTTCGCTCCTGCTAGGTGTCGACTCCTCTCCACCTCCGGTTGAGCTTCGCTCCTGCTAGGTGTCGACTCCTCTCCACCTCCAGTTGAGCTTCGCTCCTGCTAGGTGTCGATTCTTCTCCACCTTCAGTTGAGCTTCGATCATGCTAGGTGTCGACTCCTTTCCACCGTCAATTGAGCTTCGCTCCTGGAGGTGTCGACCTTCTCTCCACCTCCAGTTGAGCTTCGCTCCTGCTAGGTGTCGACTACTTTCCACCTTCAGTTGAGCTTCGCTCCTGCTAGGTGTCGACTCCTCTCCACCTTCAGTTGAGCTTCGTTCCTGGAGGTGTCGACCTTCTCTCCACCTCCAGTTGAGCTTCGCTCCTGCTAGGTGTCGACTCATCTCCACCTCCAGTTTAGCTTTGCTCCTGCTAGGTGTCGACTCCTCTTCACCTCCAGTTGAGCTTCGCTCCTGCTAGGTGTTGACTCCTCTCCACCTCCGGTTGAGCTTCGCTCCTGGAAGGTGTCGACCTCCTATCCACCTTCAGTTGAGCTCGACTCCTGGAAGGTGTCGACCTCCTCTCCACCTCCGGTTGAGCTTCGCTCCTGGAAGGTGTCAACCTTCTTCTCCACCTCCAGTTGAGCTTCGCTCCTGCTAGGTGTCGACTCCTCTCCACCTCCAGTTGAGCTTCGCTCCTGCTAGGTGTCGACTTCTCTCCACCTTCAGTTGAGTTCGCTCCTGCTTGGTGTCGACTCTTCTCCTCTTCCAGTTGAGCTCAACTCCTGGAAGGACCTCGCGCGGCATACCCTCTCATTCACATCTCTCCGAACTACGGGTTCAACATTGTTTTTCCGAGTTCGTATCGAACTCGAAAAAAGCGGGGATTGTGTATAACCCGTAATTCATCGAGATCAGAAATGCCTAAGGAGACGGTTATTCGCAGGCCTCGCTAGTAGAGTACTGAACATCCTCAAGGAGCCGAGCATGGGCGAGCTTGGGCGAGTACCCATTGCAAATCGTGAGTATGGTCAGGTAACTCCCCCCCCCCCCCAACCACCCAAAGATTTCTCTATAAATAGACCCCCAGGGGTACCAGGAAAGAGTTGACCCCCCCCCCCCCCCCCCCCAGGCGAAATACTCGTCAGGTTCATTCCTTCCTCGTATCAAGCTCAGCCTTTGGTTTTGGAGGGGAAGCTCTTCTAAATTTCCGGGAACGTGGCGGGACCTCCCTGCTGGAGCACTCGGGGTGTGCTTATAGTTGTTTTCACTCTCCTATTTTAGCTATCCGAGCCGTGGAGTTTGACCGTCGGGCGAGTAACCTCCGACTGCATTGATCTGAATTTTGGAGTCTAGGATTTTCCTGGCTTCAACAAAGTGCTCGATGCTCTCCAGTAGACTTAAACTTTTGGATATAAATGTGTTTAGACTATTGTAACCCTAATTTTAGTCCCTTTTTGCTAAATTTAATATAAACCACATTTTTTAAGAAGGTAATAAAGAGTCGGATGATTGGAGCTCTCCCATAGGCTTATGTGTAGTGAAAGTGTGTAAAAATTTTAAGTGATCGGAGCTCTCAAATAGGTGTAAACCCAGGTTAAGATGAGATTGAGTTGTTTATTGTCATGAGGCTCCAATGATCTGTAATGTCAATGATTGACAATGGTTCAAGAGCGGGTGCCATCCAAAAGACTCACATGAATGTGTAGTGGCAATCATTGCATACTACCAAATGAAATTGAAAAAATGTCTTCAATTTGAAGGGGATTAATGATTTGCGTAATGAGTTCTTATGAGAGAAGAAGGTTAAGCTGTGTGAAAGTATCGATTGGGTCTAGTCCCAGGCCAAAATTTTGAAAAGATATGATGGGTAAGAATACGTGGCGGATATTTATCATTAGGCTTAAGTTTTTAGATTGAAACAGGTTTTAACCCATTGGGTGTACCAAGCCTAATTTAGAAGATACCGTGTAAAGGGACCTTTAGAAAAATATACCTCGTCATTGGACATGCTGGTATTTCCATCTTCTCTCATAGCCACTTCAGCCTGATATGTTGAAAAATTGAATGAAAATGGAGAAAATGCAAAGGATATCTGCCTTTAAACACTTGAATCACAAAAAAATAGTTACCTGCAATCTCCACTGAAACACACAATTAGGATCCTTGATCTTAATAATTATCCAGGCATCTACAAATCTTTCCCATGCATCATTGTAAGTTTCAAGGTTTCTGTTCACAATCTCAAGCTGCAAAAATGGCCTCCAAAAGGTAAGAGATATGTGAAAATAAACAAAAAACGGCAGTAACCATTCATAGCAAGATACAAGCCTGTGGATCTACTGCTTTGACAACATCACTAGGAAGAGGTTTAAACCCCAGCATCCAGCCTTCAAATAGAACAACCTACATAGGAATGACATAAGAACATATCACCTCAACAGCAGAAAATAGAGGTGTCAACAGAGTTGGATTGCAAACCATTAGCGTTTAAGAGCGTTGTAACAGATAATCGAGTATAAAAACTAAAGAAACACAAAATCATACAATACAAAAAATTATGTGGTTCCAACCAAAAATGTTTGCATGTTCAAAGGCCGATGTAGATATTCACTATGAAGATTAGGGTTACAGATAGAAGCCTGCAGTTGTTTTTCTTGAGCCTGTTTGCCCATGATTTAACATAAGTTAATTTAGCAAATCAAGCAAAATTTATTGTGGCAACTTGAAATTACTATAAATTCTCATAGGATGTCCATCTAATAATTCACAAACTCACTTCCCATGTGTTGCAAGACATTATGAATAGATTTCTATTTTCATAAAATGAGATGTACATGTGCATCATACATACACTTGTATTCACCATCATTAGAAAATGAACATATTTCCGACTTGTATTTAGAAGAGATACAACATGTTCTGTCTAATCAGTCCATTGAACCTTATTCTCATTGACATGTTGATTTTGTATAACCACATCAAGCCCAAAAACACATCAACATGTGTTCCACTTATACATGAAAATGCATGCACAACTATATAAAATGAGAACATACAATATTATCATATATTAAACAAAACTTCAGAAACAGTTTCAGAAGCTAAGGTGGCATTTGGTTCAGCTGATGGGCTCCGGTGCGGTTGGGAGAAAACGCAGTTTATGCAATAAGCAGCGTTTTGGTTGGCTGATATGAGAAACTGCGTTTATTAATAAACGCTCCTATAACCTATCCCCTAACCGCGGCCTTGAAGCACGTCTCACCGCAGCGTCTGCGGTCTCCTCCTCCCGATTCCTCTTTGTGAAACCGGCGACGACGATTCAGGTGCGACATCCTCCATTCTGACGGCGAGCCGCCCGGCGACGACGTTGATCTTGCTCAGAAGGTTCGATTTCCTTCTCGTTGTCGTCTAGGGTTCTTCTACGCGAGTTGTTTTTTATTTTCTCTCCCCATTTGCAGGCCATTCATCTCGCCCGGCTTATCTTTTATTTTCTCTGCCCTAACACATCAGATCTGCTCGAGGTATGATTCCTTCTTCCTCGTTTAGGGTTTATAACTGTTCTACTTCGATTCTTCACAATTTTTGCCTATTTTACTGTGATCGATTCCTGTTTTCCAATTTTCACGATTTTTGCCTATTCTTCAGTTTAGGGTTTATAACTGTTCTTTGATTTTCAATTTTTTTTCATATTATTTCCTTGATTTTGGGTGTATTTATGTGTGTTTTTGTGTTTGTGTGTGTATGTATTTGTGTAGTTTAGGGTTTGTGTGTATTTGTGTATGTATTTGTGTTTGTGTTTATTTGGGTGTGTATTTGTGTTGTTTGTGTGTGTGTGTGTATGTATGTGTGGTGTGTGTTTGTGTTTGTGTATTTGTGTTGGTTTGTATTTGTATGCATTGTGTATATGTATGTTTGGTGTTGGTGTGTATTTGTGTATGTATGTATTTGTGTTGGTGTGTCTGTGTATGTATGTATTTGTGTTGGTGTGTCTGTGTATGTACGTATTTGTGTTGGTGTGTGTCTGTGTATGTATGTGTGTTGTTGTGTGTGTGTGTGTATGTGTGTGTATGTGTGTGTATATGTGTTGTTGTGTGTATGTGTGTGTTTGTATGTATGGTTGTTGTGTGTATGTGTTGTTGTGTGTATGCGTGTGTGCAGTATGCTTATGTATGTGTGGTGTGTTTGTGTTGTTGTGTGTGTATGTATGTGTGTTGTTGTGTGTGTGTGTTTGTATGTATGTGTGTGTATATGTGTTGTGTGTATGTGTGTGTTTGTATGTATGTGTTGTTGTGTGTATGTGTGTGTATGTATGTGTTGTTGGTGTGTATGTATGTGTGTTGTTGTTGATGTTGTGTGTTTGTGTGTGTGTGTTTATATGTGCGTATATGTCTTGTTGTGTGTATGTGTGTGTTTGTATGTATGTGTTGTTGTGTGTACGTGTGTGTGTATGTGTGTGATTATTTGAAGAAAGAGTGAAAATTATGGACAGAGTTGAAATGTGGTGAGACCAGTTTGGGTTCGAATGCATCAAGAAAGACTATAGACGCCTCAGACGAGTGGTGGGACGAAAGATTGAAGGTATTCATTTATTAAAGTAAATGGTATTTCTTATTTTTTAATTTTGCAATATCTAATTTTAAAACACGATAATTTTTAGGTTGTCCCGGTGGCAAAGAAATTCCGGTATGCAGGAATCCCACCCGAGTTAGAGGATAAACTAAACATGATGTTCAGTTCGGTCGTCGCTTCAAGACATCATGCCTGCACCCCTCACTCCAGGAATCTTGATATGGAGTCTATTGATGAAAGAGCAATGTCAGAGTGTGAATAAGATGACATTGAGGTTAGCGAAGTTCCTCATCCACCTGAGACCACAAATACATCTAAAACAAGCAAAAAAAGGAAGAAACGAAAGAAGAAAGTTGATAGCTCGGTGTTAGTAGATTTGGCCGAGTCCTCGAAGATCATAAGTCGGTGTATCCAGGAGCCACCCAGGAGTTCATCTTGTCCTTTTAGTATTGGACAGACACTAGAAAAATTAAGCATGTACTCAGAAGTGCAGTCTAATGAAGACTTCTATGATTTTGCCATCATATATTTGATGAAAACAAAACATAGAAAGACTTTCAAGTGTCATCCAGAAAGCATGAACATAAAGTGGCTTCGTAACTGCTATACTCGTGGGGCGTAGTAGGAGACATCATTTTTGCTGGCATTAGCCGCTTTTATGAACTACGAATGTTATCTTTTGTTGTTATGTTTTACGTTATTTGTTATGATGTGGACAGAGTTATGTCTTTTTAACTGTTGTACGAACATTATTGTCATTTGTTGTTTTCAAATTTACTGTTGTTGTGATAATGATATTATTTAATACTATATTTATAATTATTGGTAATGCATGTTTTTAGAATATGTCTAGTGATGACTCTGAGAATACCACAGAAGAGCACGAGATCATTAGAAGAAATTATGTTATTGTCCATCATCAAAATCTGGTAGCAGCTATATGTTTTGTCTCCGGACACACCTCTATGTTAAACCATTCAGTCTCATCCATGACTTCAAAGCAAACAGGTGATAAATGGGTTGGAGAGCTACTTCGTGGATCTCGAGTAAGATTTCATAACTCATTCATGATGAGTCAAGAAATATTTATGGATTTATTGCATTCTCTGGAAGAGAAGTGTGGTTTTCAGAGAACAAGAAGGACTGCATCCAGAGAAGTGTTAGCATTGACAGTGTACATATATTGTCGCATAATGAATCAATGAGAAAAACACGCGAGCGCTTTCAGCACTCAACGGAGACAACTAGCAGATTTTTTGCTCGAGGTGTTCGCGCTTTGTTGCAGTTAGCGAAGGAAGTGATTCAGCCATCAGATAGGTCTTTCAGCTGCACTCCGCCAGAGATTATGTATGACATACGTTATATGCCTTTTTTTAAAGATTGCGTTGGGGCAATAGATGGAACACATGTTGACGCGTGCATACCAGTTGGAAGTCAAGTATCATATATTGGGAGACGGGGCAGACCAACACAAAATGTCATGGCTGCTTGTGATTTCAACATGTGTTTCACTTTCGTTATGACGGGTTGGGAGGAATCTGCGCACGATTGTCGCATTTTCAATTATGACATAAGTGATCCTCGTTATAAGTTCTCTCATCCACCTCAGGGTAATTAATAAAAATTCATTTCATCTATTTATTACTTTAAATATTTTTCGTTGTTAACCATTTTTTATATCTTCAGAAAAATATTACTTGGTTGATTATGACTATCCTCTACAAAGAGGATATTTGAAACCATATCGAGATACAAGGTATCATCTGCCAGATTTTGCCCGTGGTGGTCGTCGAGTAGAAGGACGTCGAGAGATGTTCAATCATGTGCATTCATCGCTTAGAAGTGCGATAGAACGATCGTTCGGCGTTTGGAAGAAGAAGTGGGTCATACTGCGGGACGTGTCGAGTTATTACTTTGACAAACAGGCAGATATTGTGATGGCCGCGATGACTTTACATATTTTCATTCGCTAACACCCTTCGCGGGTGGATATTGACTTCAGTGAGTGCGAGCACGAGGGTGGGGATGGTGGGGTAGGCTCACAGGGGCGACGAGAAACATGCTTTGATACTGCATGTGGTGTGGAAGAGACGATCGCGCTACGTGATATTATAGCGGATCAGTTGTACGAAAGTAGAACATAAAACATGATTTGCGAGAAGAGCTGGTTGGAAAAATGTCTTTTTCATGACAAACTTTATTTTGGTATTGAGTCGTATTAGTTTAAAAAATGTTTTTTTTCAAATACAATGTGGCTGGAAATTATTTTATGGAAAAAAAAAATTCACTCAAAACTCTGTTTTGTTTCCAAACAACTTTTTCAAAACTCCAATTTACAAACTTCATTTAACCCAACAAAACTGTGTTTTCTAGATTCAGCACTTTTCCTATCAACAACTTTCCATCAGCAACAGCCCAACCAAACAGAGCCTAAAAGTTCATCAAACATAATAACAAAAAATATGACAGATGAGTTGAGATCAAGGGGAAAAGATATTATTAGGTTAAAACCATTACACCACACATGAGTCCTACCACCATATATATGTAGATGCGACACGTGACATATCACGTGCCATATCACGTGCGACGGGAAAAATTATCAAATATTCAACTAGATGAACTACCACATCTAAGGCATTCAACCTCAAACTACAAACAAGATAACATTACAACTACGGCATGCTCGTATAGTGTCAATTCTGAGCCACTTAACTTCTTTATGGCTTGACGGGCTCAGAAACAGTTCCCTATTTTTATTATCCATTAAAAATATAGTTGCAAAGTCATATATCATTGCATCTTCACATATTTCATGATGTTTCCCTAGCTCTTCGATTGCCCCATAAATGGTAAATAAACCTACAGACATTTTGGGAGGTTGCATCAAAGTCTGGCCAACTAGGATAATTGACTCTACTAACTTATCAATGTTATATCTGTCAGGGCACTTGTTTCTCGAATCATTTTGTTTTCTTTTACCAGAACTATTTTTGGTGTGTTGCGAAGATATCTCATATTAGAAAATTTAAGAAGAAATCCGAAATAAAATACCCCGCAATATATACCACACATTAATGATTGGCTACGAAGGAAACAAACTAAAGGAGGGTCTATTGAAGTAGCTTCAAGAATATTGTTCAAGACATCTCAACAAGAACAAAGTGTGAACAAGATAATTAAGTGTATTTATTAATTGGGCCAAATACAACAAGGATCAGCTCAAAACTGTTCTGCTAGATAAGAAATTGTGTACAATTTCAAGCTAAAAAGAGTTTATTTTTACATGTGTATTTACTACTAAAAAGTAAAAGTCATTGAACATACTCTATGATAGTGTATACTATATGGTTCATATTTTACAATGCTTACGCTGTGGATTAGTGAACTATTTTCCTTGTTATTGCGAGACATCAATCAAAAAATTTCTGAAACTATTGATAACCATCGAATTAACAAAAGTTTGGCAATCGGCTAGATAGTGAGCTGAACAATGAATCAAATTTTAAACTCGTTAATGATTATGAGCCTGGTCGGGTTTTGCAAGATAGTTAACAAACAAACCAAACAAACGTCAAGTTATTCAAATTTAGCTCATTTACCCCCTTATTAATACAATTCATGCTAGTCTAAGCATTACACCATCAAGCTCATAGCTGTTCAATTATTCAATTAGTACTATTATTATTTTAAATTTTAAAAAAATTAGAAACTCTTAAATGAGAGGAGACTCTGCGTCGAAGGAATATGCCACCACCTCCGAGTTACCCAATGACCAAAGTGTCACGGACGTGTATTGGGGTACTTTCTTTGTCATAACACTATTCACAAAAATCTTATAGTAGTTGAATACCATGGACATGGGGACACATTGCCCCTACCGCTAATTTTATCACAAGCAGAAATACAATTTCTTTGAGTTTGCAAGGAATTACCGTGAGAGGACCTTTAACCTCTGGCCATGTAGACGGGTCAGCTCTATCACCTCGCCCTCCATGAGCAGACTATAAATAAGTAACAAAGACAAAATCAATAGAAACAATAAGCCAAGCTGAAGAAGGGGAATTATCTATGCCCACCTTCTCATACCGTGGCAGTTTCATCTTCATGCCTAAACAGCACAACAGGATATCAGTTTTCAGAGTGCTCCAATGGACACTTTTAACTCATGAAGGCTCTAAAGTTCAAGAAAGATATACCTTCTTTTGTCAGTTTTTTTAGAGTTGTTAGTGTATTCAGAGAAAATTGCAAGTCATGGGTTCCAGCATTCCCGCGGAACTGAAATGAAGAGGAAGACGAGTTTATATCCACAGACTTTCAAATAAAGCAAAGTCCTGAAGAGAAAGAATAATCATAAACATTCGTAAAGTGCACATGAATAACTCATTCAGCATAATGTTCAAGATCAATAGAAAGTTTTCAAGACCTCCAAGAGAGTGTTTCCGGGGTTTTCACTCCTTAATTTGGCCTGTGATGACAAATTCTGCATTAGCGGAAATGAGGGAGAACACAAAAAAATACAGAGAAGTAGAGAGTGGAAGAGTAGTGAAACCTGCTCATCAGCTGTCAAATAGAAATCGTCAATTGACAGTGTTGCAGCATTCCTGACAAAATGTCTCGTTAGACTTAGTATAACATCGTAGTTGCACATATGAACTGATAGAAGCATCGTACCTGCCAGTTCGACGAAAAAGGTACTCTAGAGCGAAAACTAGAGTTGTTTTGCCACTACCCTGAGGAGCACTAACGCCAATCTGCAAGATTGGAGAGGTTATATGTTACGCATTCGGTAACATTATATCAATTTCTTAAGTTCAAATCAACTCATCGCCTTTGATAAGTGAAATGTTTATTTAAATCCAAAACTAGAACTTGAACTAATAGATAAGATCTTAAAAGTTCTCCAATGGTGGGAATGCTGTGCACTTCAATGCATTAATAGATCATAAGAAGCAGAAAGTTCTGGTACAGAACAAGGAAGAAACTAAAGGCATGTAAGACAACTTGATTTAATGAGATTAAAAGCATCAAATTAGTTTAATGATATTAAAAAGATCAAATTAGTTTTATTCAATTCACAGCGAGAAACTCACGTAGCATTGTGCACTTAACATAAATCCTAGGCCATCCACCTAAAACAATTGGTTTTGGATCGAATCTATAGATATTGAAGCAGGCAAGACCTAATAGCTCACTTTCATGTCACTCGATTAAAAAAATTCATGTATTAGAGGACAAAGATCCTACATGTTGGGTGGCTTGTTGAGAACATAGTCTTATATTGGAAAATTCATGTAGCTTGTGTACTTAATATAGATCCTAGACCCTTCACCTACAAACAATTGGTTTTAGATTAGATCTATAGGTTCTAACATAAAGAACTAAGGAGAATGGCCCGGTGGATAAATCAAGAATGCAAATCTTACTCAATGCATCAAATAAGATGATCACATGTTCTGAGCCAAATTGCACATAATTGGTTTTGAGCCACAATAGCAGGGTTACATCATTGTAATTGTTTTAGATGTCCTCTAACATGTCCAACATTTCTGCCGATGTCATTTTTAGGGCAAAAGGACATTTTTTTTCTAAAAAAATGATAATGTCATTTTGTAAAATATAGTCCGACATATCCAATTTTTACGGATATATCGGCCGACACAACTTTTGAACATATCGTCCGCTATTTTATTTTATATTATGTTAGAAGTATATGTATAAATCACCTATATGTATTAAATTATATATGTTTAAATCGATTGAATTTATTGTTTCATTCACTTTAATATGTAGTATTCTTATAATCAACTTTTATATTTTTTTTCTCACTATATCTTTCTTATTTTGTATTAATATTCAAACTTTCAACACATTTATTAGTTGATTATTTGTATGTCTTGATATAAATTTGTTAAGCATGAAAAAGACAATCAATCTGTACAACCCCGTGTTCGCCGAAGGGTAAGATGGAAAATTGGGTACCGGCGAAGCGGCAGAAACGAGGCGAGGCGAGCCAGGGCTCGCCGCCTCGCATAAGCGAAGCGAGCGGAGGCGAGGCGAGCCAGCCATGTCCCCTTGCAAGGGGCATAGTGCGGGAGCGAGGCATATTCCGGCTCGGCACTTTTGGGGTGCATTTAGTCATAGCGAGGCGAGTGAGGACTCGCCGCGCCAAGGAGCGAGGCGAGTGAGGACTCACCGCGCCAAGGAGTGAGGCGAGTAGGACCTCTACTCGCAAGGAGAGATCTCGCTAGCCCTTTTCGCAGGAAGACTGGTGAATGGCGCCTTCACGGGTCACTCGCCCAATGGGGTCTGCAGGTGAAATTACCTTGATACCCTTTGTGGGCTGCCAACAGCCCTTCAAAACAGCGGAGTTTGGTTGTTAGCAGACCAGTTTGGAGTGCGTTTAGTAAAACCAAAAGGCGGAGTTACGTTATTTGCAGACCGGTAGAGAAAAACTATATATAGACTCTGAAGGGCACCTTTGGAGAGAATCCACTTCTTTGGCTTCTTCCTCCTTAGGACATTGTTGGTTAGCTCCTCAGGCTCTCCAAGGTGTCCGGCTTCAGTTTTGGCTTAGGAGGGGAAACGCTCTAAAGATCTTCCGGGTGTGTGGTGGGACCTCCACATTGTAGCCAAGGGTCGGTGTTTTAGCTCCAAGTCTTCAGTCAGGTTCTTATGTGGGATCAGTAAGTGTCATCTGCCCCCCTTTCAGGGGTCCGAACTCCTCGTTGGGCCGATTCTTAGTTCCAACATTTTTGGTGTAGTGAGCGTAGAGTGTTGTTGGTACAAGAAATTCTCAAAGAAACAACATGGCTGGAGAGGATGAGCGAAAGGCCGGCTTTGGCGGTTCGCCACCATCTGGACCGCCAGTGACGCAGGGATGCTGGCAGATCTCCAAAGGGAGGTACTCGAGACAATCAACCTCGCCATCGCCGCGGCGCGAGACGAGTTCTCGACCCCAGCACCACAAGTCCTCGTTGGGCCGATTCTCGGTTCCAACATTTTTGGTCGATGTCAATTTTTATGGCAAAAAGACATTTTTTTTTTCTAAAAAAATGATAATGTCATTTTGTAAAATATAGGCCGACATATCCAATTTTTAACGATATATCGGCCAACACAACTTTTGAACATATCGTCCGCTATTTTATTTTATATTATGTTAGAAGTATATGTATAAATCATCTATATGTATTATATTATATATGTTTAAATCGATTGAATTTATTGTTTCATTCACTTTAATATGTAGTATTCTTATAATCAACTTTTATATTTTATTTTTCTCACTATATCTTTCTTATTTTGTATTAATATTAAAACTTTCAACACATTTATTAGTTGATTATTTGTATATCTTTATATAAATTTATTAAGCATGAAAAAGACAATCAATTTGCATAACCCCGTGTTCGTCGAAGGGTAAGATGGAAAATTGGGTACCGGCGAAGCGGGCAGAAACGAGGCGAGGCGAGCCAGGGCTCGCCGCCTCGCATAAGCGAAGCGAGCGGAGGCGAGCCAGCCATGTCCCCTTGCAAGGGGCATAGCGCGGGAGCGAGGTATATTCCGGCTCGGCACTTTTGGGGTGCATTTAGTCATAGCTAGGCGAGTGAGGACTCGCCGCGCCAAGGAGCGAGGCGAATGAGGACTCGTCGCGCCAAGGAGCGAGGCGAGTAGGACCTCTACTCGCAAGGAGAGATCTCGCGAGCCCTGTTCGCAGGAAGACTGGTGAATGGCGCCTTCACGGGCCACTCGCCCAAAAGGTCTGCAGGTGAAATTACCTTGATACCCTTTGTGGGCTGCCAATAGCCCTTCAAAACAGCGGAGTTTGGCTGTTAGCAAGCCAATTTGGAGTGTGTTTAGTAAAACCAAAAGGCGGAGTTACGTTATTTGCAGACCGGTAGAGAAAAACTAAATATAGACCCTGAAGGGCACCTTTGGAGAGGATCCACTTCTTTGGCTTCTTCCTCCTTAGAACATTCTTGGTTAGCTCCTCAGGCTCTCCAACTTCAGTTTTGGCTTAAGAGGGAAAGCGCTCTAAAGATCTTTCGGGTGCGTGGTGGGCCTCCACATTGTAGCCAAGGGTCGGTGTTTTAGCTCCAAGTCTTCGGTCAGGTTCTTCTGTGGGATCAGTAAGTGCCATTTGCTCCCCTTTCAGGGGTCGGAACTCCTCGTTGGGCCGATTCTCGGTTCCAACATTTTTGGTGCGGTGAGCGTGGAGTGTTGTTGGTACAAGAAATTCTCAAAGAAGCAACATGGCTGGAGAGGATGAGCGAGAGGTCGGCTTTGGCGGTTCGCCACCATATTGACCGCCAGTGACGGCAGGGATGCTGACATAAAATATTTGGGCATGCTAGTCTGAAGACCCTGAAGTCTCTTTGTCAAAATTAAAATTCTTCGAAGTGACAATAGCGGAGATTTCATTTGCGATGAACTTCAAAAGTTTTGGGGGAATGGGATTCTTTCTCAAACCTCATGTCCAGAAACCCCTCAACAAAATCATGTGGCTAAAAAAATCGGCATATCATCAAAACTATTAGATGCATGTTTCAAAAGAATTGTAAGATGAAGGTTTGATAAATGTCTTATATATTATTAATCGAATGACTGTCAAACACCTGGGGGATGTCTCCTCTAAAACTCCTTACAAGTGTTCCATTATTCAATCATCCTCCCTAAGTGTTTCAGCGTGTTTCCTTTATGGACATTGAGCCTAACAAAAAAATGTGTCCTCAAGCTAGTAAATGCGCATTTGTAGGATATGTTGCCAATCAAAAAGTATATAAATGTTATTGTCCATGTTGGCATATAAGAATTATCTCCGAAAGATGTCACATTCTTTGAACAAATTTCATTGTACTCGGAGGAAGGAAAGATTACGAAGTTCCAAATTGATAGTGAAACTAAGAGGGATTATATTATGCCTCCCATGCACGCTCTTGTGGGTACCCTTCCTACTAAGGTGATTAGTGAGCTGAGTGATAAAGAAGTTGAAATTCCTAAGAAGCTAGTCTATAATAGAAGGTGGAAGCTTCGAGATTATCATAGAAAACAAAGCAGAAGTTCTGATCAGGTTGTTGACACTCATATTCCACCATCCATTGCCACTCCATCAGGACCAGGTATTGAGATGCATGTTATGTGTTATGGTCCTCCGTCAGTTATCTTATTTACCTCGCTGTAATGTTTTAGCGTTTTAATATTTCATGCATCTTATGTAATTACGGGTATGCCACCCGGAGTCCTATAAATAGACCCATCTCATGTATTTGGAATTTAAGCAATGAATTATGAAACTTCTTTTATCTCTCTAAATTCCTCTCTCTCTCTCTCTCTAAACTCTTCTCTCCTTCCCCCACCCTCTAGGGTTTCTTCCTCTCTCATCCCCTCCTCCACCATTCTAGGGCTTGCCCTTTGTATCTTCACCTCCAACAATCCGGCAACGAACCAAGTCCATAACAACTTGGTATCAGAGCTAAACGCCGGCGACTCCCTTCCCGGCACTCCTTTTGCCGTCTTCCGCCGCTTCAACTGCTCCTGCAATCCAAACCTCCTCCGCTGCTCCACCCCGCCGCCTCCGTTGTTTTCCGCAAGCCGCACCGCAGCCGCCAACACCTCCCCTCTGTCGTAGTTCCCTTCCATCCCTTCCTCCTTACCGCCGCCACTGTATCAGCAAGTTGTTTCCGTCTGCAAGCCGCTATTTCTGTCGCATCTGCTGTTTCCGCAAGCCGACACCGATGTTTCCCCCATCATCCAGCCCTGCTCATCGACGCGCGTTTCCATCTCCAGACGAGGTTGCTGCTGCCACTCCAACGCATTCTGCTCCTGCACATCGTCGTCTCCCAGAATTCTTCGCACCGCTCGTCTCCTCCATGCGCACGCGTCCAGGCAGAACGTCTCTGGCGTGCCTTCCACCGCACCTTCCATCAGCCAATTTCATCTCCCCTCTCATAGTGCAGCCCCCTCTCCACTTGATTGCTTTTTATTATTAACTCTTATTGAATTAATAAATTAATCAACTGAGTATGATGGATATGCGATTATACAATATAAAATTAAGTGTCGCGGACGAAGTCGACCTATGTTCGAAGTTGTGGAAAACGCTGAAGTCCTTTCAGGCTTCCGCCTCTCGCCTCAACACCACAATCGACAAATTGGCGATGTCGGGACTCGTCGGACTTACGCCTCTTCCAGTGTCGGCGCCCTCCCAGCTCGTGCACTCTACCGCCACTTCCCGCACCGCTTGCCCACCGGTGCGACCGCCGATTCCGTCAGTTGTCTCTCCGCCGCTCGCTGAGGTTTTTCACGCTCCAATATCACCTCCGGTGAATTCTGCTCTGCGGCTCTCCTCAGCCGCCTCCTCGGCCCATTCTGACCGCCTACCGAGGCCGATTCCACCGCCGCCTACGCCACCGGCCCCCGCCTTGCCGGTCCCGCTCTCCAAGCCCGCACAACTTGTGCGGCCTCCACCGTCTTCACCGCCACCGCCGCCGTCGTCACCGCCACCGCCGCCGTCGCCGCCTCTGCCGCCTCTGCCGCCTCTGCCTCTTCCGACCACGCCCGCTGCCTCTGCTGCCGGCCACTACTCAGTCAGCCCTTTCGGCCGCATGGTCATTGCTGCCTCGCACCACACCGCCGTTTCCGCCGGACCCCTTCATTTTGCCGGTCGTTGCTCCTTCAGTGGCCCTGCTACTCCGGCCTCTCGCACCTCCGCCAGACCAACCGGCCTCATTCCTTCCGCCACTCGTCTTCCCACAGGTGCCGTCACTACTCCTCGTCGCCACTACCACCGCGACGGACTACCAGGCGCTATTTTGGCGCGAGATCAAGGAGCAAGAGAAACCGGACATCCTACTAGAGTTTGAGCTTGAGGACAAACTCAAAAAGAAGGACGGGTGGAATGTTATATGTTATGGTCCTCCGTCAGTTATCTTATTTACCTCGTCGTAATGTTTTAACGTTTTAATATTTCATGCATTTTATGTAATTACGGGTATGCCACCCGGGGTCCTATAAATAGACCCATCTCATGTATTTGGAATTTAAGCAATGAATTATGAAACTTCATTTATCTTTCTAAATTCCTCTCTCTCTCTCTAAGGTCTTCTCTCCTTCCCCCACCCTCTAGGGTTTCTTCCTATCCCATCCCCTCCAACATTCTAGGGCTTGCCCTTTGTATCTCCGCCTCCAACAATCCGGCAACGAACCAAGTCCATAACAACTTGGTATCAGAGCTAAACGTCGGCGACTCCCTTCCCGGCACTCCTTCCGACGTCTTCCGCCGCTTCAACTGCTCCTGCAATCCAAACCTCTTCCGCTGCTCCACCCCGCTGCCTCCGCTGTTTTCCGCAAGCCACACCGCAGCCGCCACCACCTCCCCTCTGTCGTAGTTCCCTTCCGTCCCTTCCTCCATACCGCCGCCACTGTATCAGCAAGTTGTTTCCGTCTGCAAGTCGCTGTTTCTGCCGCATCTGCTGTTTCCGCAAGTCGACGTTGTTGTTTCCCCCATCCTCCAGCCCTGCTCATCGACGCGTGTTTCCATCTCCAGACGAGGTTGCTGCTGCCTCTCCAACGCATTCCGTTCATGCACACCGTCGTCTCCCAGAAATCTTCGCACCGCTCGTCTCCTCCCTGCGCACGCGTCCAGGCGGAACGTCTCTGTCGTGCCTTCCACCGCACCTTCCAGTGCCTCACCGTCCAGGCCTCCAGCGCCGCACCTTCCAGTGCACCGTCCAGCGCACGTCTCCTCTGCTTCCACTCTGCGGGATCAACTCCTCTCTGCGAAGCTCCAACCGTTGCTTCTTCTCCTGTCACCGCTCTGACGTCGATTCCACCTCGAGCCCCGGCTGCACAGCCACCCACTCTTGTCGAGCAGCCACGCCATGCTTTCCCTCGAGCCCAGCACAACAGCGTCATCAAGCCCGATGTCCCCCTATACCTTTTATTTAATTTTTTTTCTTATCTAATCCTCCAATCCCATCAGCCAGTTTCATCTACCCTTTCCTAGTGCAGCCCCCTCTCCACATGATTGCTTTTTATTATTAATTCTTATTGAATTAATAAATTAATCAACTGAGTATGATGGATATGCGATTATGCAATATAAAATTAAGTGCCGCGGACGAAGTCGACCTTTGTTCAAAGTTGTGGAAAACGCTGAAGTCCTTTCAGGCTTCCGTCTCTCGCCTCAACACCACAATCGACAAATTGGCGATGTCGGGACTCGTCGGACTTCCGCCTCTTCCAGTGTCGGCGCCCTCCCAGCTCGTGCACTCTACCGCCATTTCCTGCACCTCTTGCCCACCGGTGCGACCGCCGATTCCGTCAGCTGTCTCTCCACCACTCGCCGAGGTTCTTCACGCTCCACCATCACCTCCGGTGAATTCTGCTCTGCGGCTCTCCTCAGCCGCCTCCTCGACCCATTCCGACCGCCTACCGAGGCTGATTCCACCGCCGCCTACGCCACCGGCCCCCGCCTTGCCGGTCGTGCTCTCCAAGCCCGCACAACTTGTGCGGCCTCCGTCGTCTTCGCCGCCACAGTCGCCGTCGTCGCCGCCTCTGCCGCCTCCGACCACGCCGTTGCCTCTGCTGTCGGCCAATACTCAGTCGGCCCTTTCGGTCGCATGGTCGTTGCTGCCTCGCACCACACCGCCGTTTACGCCGGATCCCTTCATTTGGTCGACCGTTGCTCCTTCGGTGGCCCTGCTACTCCGGCCTCCCGCAACTCCGCCAGACCAGCCGGCCTCATTCCTTCCGCCACTCGTCTTCCCACAGGCGCCGCCGCTACTCCTCGCCGCGACAAGCACCGCGACGGACTACCAGGCGCTATTTTGGCGCGAGATCAAGGAACCAGAGAAACCGGGCATCCTACTGGAGTTTAAGCTTGAGGACAAGCTCAAAAGGAAGGACGGGTGGAATGTTATGTGTTATGGTCCTCCGTCAGTTATCTTATTTACCTCGTCGTAATGTTTTAGCGTTTTAATATTTCATGCATCTTATGTAATTACGGGTATGCCACCCGGGGTCCTATAAATAGACCCATCTCATGTATTTGGAATTTAAGCAATGAATTATGAAACTTCATTTATCTCTCTAAATTCCTCTCTCTCTCTCTCTCTCTAAGCTCTTCTCTCCTTCCCCCACCCACTAGGGTTTCTTCCTCTCATCCCCTCCTCCACCATTCTAGGGCTTGCCCTTTGTATCTCTGCCTCCAACAATCCGGCAACGAACCAAGTCCATAACAATGCCCCTGAGATACTTATGATGTGCCACAGATTCATAGTGGGTGTACTAGATATCCCATTGAAAAATATGTTGGGTATCATTCTATCTCCCCCTCACATTTATCTTATAATATTTTTATATCTTAAAAGAAAATATTCTCCTAATAATTTTTCAGATGATCATTTTAATTCTCATCAGAATAAAGTCATGAAAGTGGAAATGGAAGCACTTCAAATGCAGGATACTTCCGAGATCGCTCTTATTCTCAAGGGACGTCATATTGTGTGATGTAGTGGTTGTATACCATTATATATCCAAAAGATGACACTCTTGATCATTATAAAACACGTTCGGTGGCCAAAGGATTTACACAAGGTTGATTTCATCGACTTTTAAGATACTTGCCTCCGTTGTTAAGCTCAACTCAATAAGCATTCTTCTATCTATGTCAGCTCATGAGAGTTGGCAACTACATCAATTGGATGTAAAGAATGCATTTCTGCATGGTGACCTAAAAGAAGAAATTGATATGACCCCTCCACCACCCACCCCCAGGAAACAAGTGCCTAAGGGGCATGTGTGCCTTTATAAGAAAACCATATATTGTCTAAAATAATCTCCTCGTGTCTGGTTTGAGAAGCTGAGCGTCAAACTCATGAATATGGAAATCTCTCCAGAGGAGTATCAAGATTTCTCAACGAAAATAAAACTTAGATCTTCTTACTAAAGTTGGATATCTTGGGGTTAAACTTGTGGATAGCCCAGTTGATCCTAACTATGACATCCATAATGATGATTCTCTTAATCTTGAAAGAAAATTAGTTTTCCAAAGACTTGTTAGCAAATTAATTTACTTGACTATAATCACCAGATATTTTATTTGTTGTTGGACTTGTTAATCAATTTATGCAATCCTAAAGTAAACCATTATGAAGCTGCTCTTAGAATTCACGAGAATCTTAAAAGGGACATAGGAAAAGGCATCATATATTAAAACTATGGCCACCTTGATATTCATGGTTATTGTAATATAAATTGTACTGGGTATTCGTTTTATCAGAGGTTCACTACTGGTATTTTGTCTTTGTTGAAGGAAATTTAGTCACTTGGAGGAGGAAAAAGCATGATTTTTGTTGCTCGATTAACTGTTGAAGCAAAATATAGAAACATTGCTCTCAGTACCTATAAGTTGATCTGAATCAAATCAATCTTGGAGGACCTGAGATTCGGTTTTCAAAGAGATATGATATTGCATTGTGATAATCAAGTTGCTTCTTACGTCACATCTAATTTTGTCTTTCACAAACAAACAAAACACATAAAGATTGATTGTCATTTTGGGCGAGAGAAAACTCAGAATAAATCATCTATTTTATCTTTGTTCCCACTGGCGTTCAATTGGCATACATGCGTACCAAATCAATGTCTCAAAAAAGTCTTCAACAGAGCACCTTCAGACTTGAAATGGTTGATGCTTCTGGAGTTAGCTTGAATGGCATGTTAAACATCAAGCTGGCGTATTGTCACCCATAGGTGACAATATCATTAAATGTAACTAGGGTTTCTCTTATATTGCATCTCTCACCATGGACATGTATATAAAAAAGAGGAGAACAAATATCATAATTGGTCTACCCTAAGGTACTCCTTTTTTTAATACAGCAAGCATTCTAAGACAGACGTTTGAGGATCTAACTCAAGGGCATAAACGAGACCTACCTTGACAAGATCTACCATTGAGCTCCGTAAAAGATCTATCAAAGGCCATCACAGCAGCTGACGCTCTAAGTCAGACCTTCGAGGCTCTAGCTCAATGGCATATGCAAAAATCATATCATGTAGACACAATCTATGAGCATCATTCTTCTTATCTTCAAGACCATTATTAAACATGAATTATAAGTGCATAATCAGTGAGTGTGCATGCCCACATCTTTTCTCGAGCTACTATGGGATGCTCGAGACTGCCCAATAATTACAACTGGCAGACACTATAAATAGAGGTCGGTGGTAGAGAGAATGGACACCCTTTGGTTGGTCCTGAAAAAGTCTTTCCTCCTCACAACTATTATAAGTTTTTTCTTCGGAAGGAGAGTTTCAATACACTCTTAGATTAGTGGCGGTACCCCCAAATAACAAATTATTATCCATGTGTCTTGCATTTTCATCTTACATTTCTGTTGTGACTTGGGAATTGTTCAGCAGAGGACTCCTATGAATATTTGGGTCACAACAAACCATGGCAATTAAAGCTCCAACATTCATGTTTTGCCTTCTTAGTGACACTGTAAAAAATAGGGTTGTGCATAAATAATCAAAGAATGAAAAACCAATTTGGAACAGACCCGAACGGGCAATTTAGTTAAGTTCTTGTAGTTCTAGTTGGGGTCAGTTCCAAAAAAAATGAGAACCAACCCTCTTGATTTGGTTCTTGGTTCAAGAGGTTGGGTACCTAGAACCAAGTTATTAAGGATGGATGGACCCAAGTGTGTTGTGTGTTTGTGCAAGAATTTCATCTCGATTTACTTCATTTCATCGATTTTCTAGTGTTATTATTCTCTAATTGGTATGTTTTCATTTTGAATTAGCAACTTTAGTGTAAAATGGGTAACTTTAGTATAAGAAGTTTACAATTGTTTCATTGTTCAAACTTCAGTGAAAAATGAGCAATATATACTTGGACATTGGGTAGAACCGAATATTGAACCAGAACTGAATAAAATATTTGATTTGGTTCCAATTATAGGCTTAGGATTCATCGGTCAGTTCTGGTCTGGAAAATTGGAACCAAACCTATATGCATATGGTCCTGATTTTATGTGAAATCAATCCAAACTGACCCGAGCTGCACTCCTTCTATAAAGAGTATCACAACAATGTATGCAATACCTCCAGAAGAAAAAATTTCCACAGTAGTCCTCTTTGTTCTCCTCACTGATCTATCTCAAAACATTCAACTGACCAATTATTAATTCAATTGATGATTCTCAGGGGTTGTTTGATAGTATGAAATGTTGGTTTCAAAAACATTTGTTCATTTTCTTTCAAATTCATTTCTCAACCCTCTGAATTCAAGCTCCCTGTAAAATGTTTTAAGGTAACATAAAACAAAAAGGGAGCTGAAACTCTGGGCATGTTTTTGGCTTGACCAGAAATCTAAGGCAATAAGTTGGACCCCCACCCAACCGATTCCTTGCTCAATTTCAAACAATGGGACTGACCAACAAACTTCATCCTACATAACCAGCTAGCAAGAAGAAGGAAAACAATCAGAAGTCAGAAATCTTCATCCATACCACTAGAGGAGGGACTTCATCCGTATCCCCAAAACGCGAGGAGTGCCGTGTGACCTGCTCCTCGCACCAGAGGAACACCGGGACATAATAGTGGTAAACCCTCGCCTTCTCCGGCTCAGTCATCCGGAGCTCGTTTATTCCAAACAGCCGGCTTAGGTATCCACCGCAGAGCAACCACCTGTCGATGCCATCCGCCACCTTCTCAGTGGTGAACCCCATCCTATGCAAAAGAGGCCCCGCCAAAATGAACTCGAAGAGGTCATCCACTGACGACACGAGAGCGGGACTCGAGGGGAAAACCGGATTTGCCGGCGCTGCAAATCGACGGAAGAGAGAATAGCGCCAGTGGGTTGCGGGTTGGGGCTGTCGACCGGATTTGGATGCGAGCGAGGGGTCCGCGGGGATGAAAAACGGAGAGTGTTGGGATCGGAAGATAGGCAGAGGGGAACGAGATGTATGGGAAATCGTGCTCAGAGTCGCCATATTGTATGCCGGCGGCGAGAGGAAGAGATCGCCGGAACCCATTCCACAACTCCCCAGCTACTAGCACTTCTTTGGGTAATGCATTCGCGGACGCAAGCTTTTCCAGGCTTTCTGTGATATGGAACTTAAAAATCATCGAAACGAGTTGGCGCACGGGACGGCAATGGCGAGAACCTTTGACTGGGGGCGAGGATAGGAAGTGCTGACGTGTTAGATATTGGACAAGCCGAGATTTGTGGGGATCGCCGGGAACGGACAAAAGATTTTCTGGGAGAGCGCTCGTCCGCTAAAACACTAGCTACATGCCTCGTCATCACGTATATATATATTCCGCAATATCCTGGCCATAACAATCTCGTCTGTTGCCTCGTAATATTTTTCCATATAAAAATTTTATTTAAATTAGAAGATTGTTAGGCACTTAGGCATCCTAATTTACTTTAGGCAGATCAGTTTTTAAAAAAATCTAAGTATTATTTCTCCTGGCTTCTTCCTATGCCCTAACCCAGACCCCAATGGAAATCCGGCATCAAGTTCTTCATTCGTGTCGGACAATTGTCAACAAACATGGCCGCCACTAGCATGACCACATTCGCCACCACAAATAAAGGAACCATCCATGGCACTTACCTTCATTCCTCCCACTCTAGCACTTCGTAAATAAAAAATCTGATTTTTTTCATTCATTTGTACTTGAACCTTACTTTTCAGTTGAATCGAGGAAGAATTCTGAAATAGTTGAGGAGTGTGGACTTCTTCCACGTTTGATGGCATCATCCTCTCTCTGTTTATATGTGTCATTGTTTGCAGAAGAAGTCGTAGGAGAGCCTTGGGGCATCTATCAGGCTTCTACCTGCACATTAAGAAGAAGTTAGCCTCTGGATTGTAAAACTTTATTGGCACTATAACCTAGATTCAAGTGAGATAGTGTGTTCGTTTTGATTGATTGTTGTAGTTAGTGTTGATGGGGTTCCCTTAAAAGAAAGCTGAGTCAGGCCAACATTCGTAGCTCGCAGCATTGATCTGATCGCCGAAACTGTTCGCCTTGACCATGCAAGATCTCGCCTTAACCATAACAAGGCCAGCAGAAGAAACCCATGTGTGTGCCCTTCCGGGGTGCTCCAGCGCGTACACCCCTATGCGCACACGCAGCAACACGCGCGCCCTGCGCACGACAACGCGTGCTCCCCTGCTCGCCAAGTTACGCCCTCATTGGTCGTACGGGCTCTTACTGCGTGCACGCCATCGCGCGCCCTCCCCCTCGCACACGTATCTCGTCCTCGTCGTCGTTGTTGCCACCGCCGCCTCGTCAGTGAGCCTGCCCGGTGTAACAACCCTAGGGGAGGCCACAATTTCATCCTGGTTCGCCCGGGCTGCAGCTCATGTGCAACCCCAACCCCTCCCGGCGCCTGTTTCTAAGCAGCGGTGTGTTGTTGAGGTGGGATCTTGATGCGGAGCAAAGACGAGGACGAGTTTTGGGCTCATTCGGTGCTGATTTGTCAACTTACCATATATGGCGTGCCCGGATCGACGATCGGACTCCACAAATGTGTCCGGATTCGCGTTGCGAATCGATTTGATATATTATTTTACTATGTTTGCATTTATTTTGATGTATTTGGGTAGCCCCACCTCCGGCCAATCATAGTCGTTGATGGGAGATGCCCTAATCCTTGTTTTATTATAAATATATGTGATATGGGGTTGGTCTAGGTATTGCTGATTTTGGAGAAGCTTATTCCCGGAATTCCGCCATCCCACCACGGTGCCGACTCCGTGTAACCCTAGGTGATGACTCCTAGGCTTGTATCTCCCTCCCCAAGGTACCCCCAACCCTAGACTCCTTCTTCCCCCTCTGAAACCCTCATCTTCTGTCCTTATAGTCGCCAAAACTATCAGCCGACTACTGTCCAGAACTTCCTACAGCAGCCGACAGCCCTGAAACATAGTAAAATTTCACTGTTCATTAATGAAATACACTATTCACAACCTATAGTTCTCCCCCCCCCCCCCCCCCCCGAACCACCGCCAGCCACCCTTAAACTCCTCCCAAGCCGCCACCTTCCCTGTGTCCAGCAACCTGCCGCCCTTGCTGTCCAGGTCTCAGCCGCCCTTCCCAAAGCAGCCCTCCTCCTTGCCACCAGCCCACAGCAGCCCTCCTCCCTCGCCGCCAACCCAAGTAGCCCTCCTCCCTGTCGCCAGTCCACAACAGCCCTTATTCCAACCACCAACCCTTCTCCCAGCCACCAGCTCTTAGCAGCCCACCCCCTTTCTTGCAGCCGCCTCAGATCCAGTCATCCCCTACAGCATACTGATGAGCCCGAGAATTACACTGTTTTCAGGACTCATCTGGCTATTTTTCACGTTGTGCACTACACTTTTAGCTACTTTTTGTTCATATTGATCTATATAGGATTTCACGCACGAGTGCACTATTTTGCCATGTGTTTGCATGTTATTAATAATTTCCTAAGTTTTAACTATTGAATGCCTAATTTCTGGGATCCTTGGGAGTTTTCATTGCAGCATGGAGGCGTTTGGGAGAGATAGGGCCTTTTTGTGCACTTCTGACCAAACGCACGGTCGTGCGTTTTCGAACGCACGGTTTGCCGATCGTGCGCGAAGAAGGGCTCAGAATCGGGGGGCGGTCTTTACCCGTGCGTTTTTGTTCACGCACGGGCACCTGCCCGTGCGTGAAGGAAAATGCCCGTGCGTTTTTGACATTTCTCTTCTTATAAATAGGGGCTCGCCCTAATGTCGGGAGGAGGAATCCATCTCCGCCTCGTAGCCGCCCATCCACGGATATTTGGGAGTTTTTGTAACACCCTGCCAGTACAAATAATATAACAGTATGTCCGGCCGGGACCCCACGCTATACTAACCACACTAGCTAGGCGTTAAAAGGAGATATACAGAAAAGAACTACACCAGAGTATACTAAACCTAAGCAGAAGCATAAAGATTTAACATTTCTTTCAGAATAGTCCACTATCACAGGAATGAAACAAAAAGTGTAGAGTTACGGCCTTAAGGCCTTACATTCCAAAATGTACAAAACTCCCTAAACATACTTCGGCACGCAGGCCGGCAATACAAGAAAAGCAGAAAAGAGGCTGGCCTTCGAGGGCCAATGCAGCAAAAAGGGCCACCACCCGCTATTTCCCGCTAGTCTCACTTGCACCTGCATAAGAAGATTCCACCAAGAGGTGGCAAACAAAGCAACGGTCAGCACAGCTGACCAAATTATAACGACCCCACCCCTTTCACGGGGTGGCGGAGCTTCTTCCCTGCAAACAAGTCGTACTAGCTGCAAGTAGTACTAAAAGGAAAGTGCAAACTACACAAGGCGACGTTTCAAGCACAATCAATCTTCTAGGTGTAGCAACAAATAGAGTTGATCCTGGGAATGCACATGATGTTGGTTGGGTTCACCCGAAGGTTCCCCACAACCGCCTAAGCAACGCATGAGGCTAATCATAACATCAATCCAAAACCATGACCGTGGGTTCTCACGACCACACGTAACCAGCTAAGCTAAAGAGCATAGTGAACGCTTGAGCACTTACCTATTGGAGGAACCCTCCCAAACAGGTCTATCCCATGATCACACGGCGTCCCGAGGTTTCCCCCTCTCGCCGATAAACATGGTGCGGGTTCGGTACAAGCTTGTGCCCGTTGCTCAAATCATCGCGTTAACAACAACGATGCGGGTGTAGCTTTACTTCGGCCCGTTCGCAAGGAAACACCGACGGGTGTTCCCAATCGATAATTTACGCACCTAAACCAACCAAGTGACTTAGGCTTCACTAGAACAACCAACGAAGGAGGTATACAACGACTCACTTCAATTTCGTGGTGAAGGCTTGCATTCCACCACTCTCCAAGCAAAGGGGCTTTCGTTAGGATCTTCACACGACGCCTAATCTCAAGTCCCGCAATACTATAGATGATCTCACGGAGTCATTCTCCGGCACGCATTCTAGGCCTAACCTAAATGCAACGTCGCAAATCAAGCATCACCGATTCGGGCTCACGGCCACGAATAGGCTTCACACACAATGCCTAAATTCGCACGACTACCGGATTTCTAAATGCAATATGCCGAGGACGTACACAATCGACCCGGAGTTCCGAAGAACTAGAGGAAATCCTACACTTCACCCATTTGGTGAAAGGGAGTCCTCATGCAAGCATAGAAAGAGAAAGAGAGGGCAAAGAACACGTCCTAAGACCGGGAGAAAGAATCTTTACCCTTGGAGCTCTCTTCCCGCCATAGATCCGAGATTTCAATCGGAGGGAAAGAACCGCACCGGGCTGCACTCTCCAGATCTGGAAACGGCTCGCGAAACGGAGCTCCGGAGCTCCGTCAATGGCGGGATCTCTCCTTCTTCTTCCTTGCCTCCTTCTTCTTTCTCTAACCTTGGAGAGAGAAAGGCCTTGAATTAATGAGGGATTAACCCCTCTCCAAAGACCTAAGACCCCCCAGCATCTAATCACAGCCGTCGGATCGAATTCCAACTTTTTTGATCGGTCGGATCGTCTTCTTCGCTCATAATCGCGGAGCAGAATAAATAGGGCGCACGAGCATCGGCGCATGGCCAGTGGTCGTGCGCGAAGCACTTCCCCTGATCGTGCGCGCTTACCGCAACAGAACTCCAATTTCTTGCGAATTAACGCACGATCATTGGCACACGATCGTTGGTCGTGCGCGAAGAGGAACACTGGTCGTGCACGAAGAGCTGCTATGGAATTTTTAGCCTATCCCGAGCGCAGCACTAACACTCCGCCTAACTCGCTGAACTACGATTTTTGGGGTGTTACAACTCCACCTCCCTTAAAAGAATTTCGTCCCAAAATTTCGAAAACAGTAATAGCAGAAAATACAGTTATAATTACCTGAGAGAAATAGCTCGGGGTACTCTGCAAGCATCGACTGCTCTCTTTCCCAAGAGAGTTCCTCTCGCCCGCAATTATTCCAATGGACTTTCACCATCCGAATGGACTTGTTCCGCAACTGCTTTACTTCAGTGTCTTCAATGCAAATGGGTTTGACTTTCGTCGCTAGCCCACCATCTACCGACACTTCGCTGACTGCAGCAACAAGATTTGGCTCCGTTACAGCCTTCCGCAATATAGAGATGTGGAATACATCATGCAACCCGCTCAGCTCCGAAGATAGAGCAAGCTGGTAGGCAGCTTCACCGATGCGCTCCAAGATCTCGAACGGTCCTAAGTACCTCGAACTTTGCTTTTTCAAGCGTCGGATCCTCGATACTCCTTTGAACGGTTTGATCTTGAGATAAACCCAGTCGCCAACGGCGAACTCGACATTCCGATGATTTGCATTGTAGTATTTTGCCTGCCAATCTTGGGCAATGAGCAACCGCTCCCGAATAGCCCGAATTGATGTATTTGCCTCCTCCACATCCTTGTGTTTCAACAACTTAGTGTCGCCCGTTTCAGCCCAAGATAACGGTGTGCGACATTTCCTACCATAAAGAGCCTCGAAAGGTGTCATCTTTATACTTGCTTGGTAGCTGTTGTTGTAAGCGAACTCAATCATATAGAGATGGTCCTCCCATCTTTTTCCGAAGTCCAGGGCGCACATCCTCAGCATGTCCTCCATCGTCCTATTGGTCCTTTCGGCCTGTCCATCCGTTTGCGGGTGGAAGGCCGTGCTAAACTTTAGCTTGGTACCCAATAATTGATGAATCAGCCTCCAATCATTTGATGTGAACCGCCCATCGCGATCACTGATGATGCTACGGGGAATCCCGTGCAATCGTACGATGTTATCGACGTACAACTTTGCCAGCTTCTCCACAGAATCATCCTTCCGGTTCGGAATAAAGTGTGATACCTTCGTCAATCGGACCACGATCACCCAGATGGCGTCGTTTCCATGTTGCGATCTCGGCAATCCGTGCACGAAATCCATCAAAATATCATCGAACTTCCATTCCGGAATCGGCAATGACTTCAGAAACCCACCGGGACGTTGACATTCCACCTTCACCAACGCGCAAGTATGACACTTGGCCACGTAGAGGGCAATGTCCTTCTTCATACCCGACCACCAGAAGAGTTTCTTCAAATCCATGTACATTTTTGTTCTCCCAGGGTGGATCGAGTACTTGGTATGATGAGCCTCGTACATCAAGTCCGCCCGTAATGTACCAACATTTGGGACGCACAATCTGCCATTCTTCCACATAAGGCCATCTTCGAAAGAGAAATCAGCGTTTGACCCATCAACGGTCTCCGCTTTATAGCGTTTCATGCTCTCATCCAACTCCAATGCTTGTCGAACTCGGTCGGCAAGGTTGTATTGAACCTCCATCCAGTTCAAGCATGCTGAAGGAGACGCTCTTCTATCGACGCAAATGATCTCCATAACTTCTAGCTCGCGGATTAGATGCTCATCGTGCATCAAAATCCAATTTGCTTGAGCAGGAGCCCGACGACTCAATGCGTCCGCAACTATATTTCCCTTACCAGGAGTATATTTGATGTCGAAGGTGTAGTCCCCAAGGAACTCCATCCACCTTCTCTGACGCATATTCAACTCCCTTTGATCCAGCAGGTACTTGAGGCTCTTGTGGTCAGTAAAGATATCGATCTTCACGTCATACAAGTAATGCCTCCAATGCTTAAGGGCGAAAACCACGACCGCTAGCTGCAAATCATGGAACGGGTAGTTCCTTTCATGAACCTTCAGTTGTCGGGAGCCGTAGACAATTACCTTTCCGAACTGCACTAGGACGCAACCCAAACCACTCCCCGAGGCGTCACTATAAATTTCTTAGCCTTCCGTACCACATGGCGAGCATAGAATGAGCGTCGTGGTCAGACGGCTTTTCAGTTCTTCAAAAGCTCGAGCGCACTCGGGCGACCAGTCGAACTTGTGATCTTTCCTAGTCAGCTTAGTGAGAGGGAGTGCGACCCTCGAGAAGTTCTCCACAAAACGCCTATAATAGCCGGCAAGTCCTAAGAAACTTTGGACTTCCGCTACGTTTTTCAACACAGGCCACGCTCGGATCGCTTCTATTTTCGACGGATCAACCGCAATTCCATCCCCACTAACAACATGACCCAGGAATGCTACTGACGATAGCCAAAACTCGCACTTGGAGAACTTGGCATATAGTTGACTCCTCCTCAGGGTGCTCAAAACTGCGTGCAAATGCTCTGCATGCTCCTCCTCCGACTGAGAGTATACCAAAATATCGTCGATGAAGACGATCATAAATTGATCCAAATACTCTCGGAACGTTCTATTCATTAAGTCCATAAATACCGACGGTGCATTAGATAGACCGAACGGCATAACGGTGAACTCATAGTGCCCAAAGCGGGTACTGAACGCTGTCTTTGGAATGTCACATTCCCTTATACGCAACTGATAGTAGCCGGACCTTAAGTCTAGCTTAGAGTATACCGTCGACCCAACCAGTTGGTCGAATAAATCGTCGATTCTTGGAATCGGGTATCGGTTCTTCTCGGTCAACTTATTCAACTCTCGATAGTCGATACATAGACGCAAGCTCCCGTCCTTCTTTTTCACAAAGAGGACCGGTGCACTCCAAGACGATGAACTTGGACGTACGTAGCCTTGCTCTAGCAGCTCTTGCAATTGAACCTTCAGCTCTGCCAATTCCTTTGGCGCTATCCGGTACGGTGAGCGGGCCACAGGTTTGGCACCTAGCACCAACTCGATACAGAAATCAATCTCCCTCTGAGGCGGAGCCCCAGGGAGTTCGTTAGGAAACACGTCGGCGTACTCCGCTACAACTTGGACATCGCATAACCTGGGCTTTGGCTCCGAAGCCTCCAACAATGTGAAGAACAGCTCAGCGCCTTTTCTCACCGCCTTTACCACCTTGAGAGCAGACATCAGCGTCTTGCTCGCTCCTCGCATACCGGCGAACATGGTTTCGTCTTCGGTGTTCTTTCCCAGAGTGATATCCTTTGAATTGCAATCTATGCATGCTCGCTGCTCCAAGAGCCAGTCCATGTCGAAGATCACATCAAATTCAGCTAACGGTAATAACGACGCTTCCAAGTCGAAATCCTGATTTCCGATCCGCACCTTGACACGGCTCTTCCTATCCGCACTCATACGAGACCCGTTAGGTAGCACTACCTCCAATCTATCCTTTGCTAAGGTTGACGGCACTCCGATTCGCACCACGAAGCCCGTAGACAGAAAAGAGTGCGATGCTCCCGTATCAAATAGAGCTCTCGTCGGATAGTTGAAAATTAGGACGAAACCTAATTGCACACCAATCAACATAAAGTCGCACAACAGTATCAATCACACATAGCTATGTAAAAGCTAACATTTAATTCATACCTGTGACGACATCAGTTTGTCGTATGGCTTCTTGCTGGCCAAGCGAGTAAACTCACGGTTGGGTCGGAATGTGCTGGGAAACAACAGACTCCGCAACTTTGCCCTTTTCCGCATGACCCGCAGCACGCGCATAGTCCATCACTCGGTTCTCTGGCCTCGGGGGACCACTACGCGACACATTTGCTTTGTGTCCCACCTTTCCGCAAGTGAAACATGTAATTGGACCACGTGCAATCGTAGCTCCCGACACACTTGAGCGAGTTGGTTCCGCAGACTTGAACTTCCTTTTGTTCCTCCTGAACTCCGACTTGGACTGAGAGGCCGACGCATGAAACTCGGGTTTCTTTGCCACGCCCTGTGCTTGCACTCTCTTCATGTCCAACTCCAGAGATCTGGCGCTTTGCACCACCACATGGAAGCCAAACGTCATTGGTGTTGGACATGTGTGTCACATCCCTTTGTTTGAGAATAACAAATCCCATATTGTATTTGATATTGCTTGTAATGTGCTTATAGTGTGCAGAAACTATAGGTGCAATACTCCATAGGTAGAAAGCAGCTTGGAATAATCTTTTGAAAGGAGCAACGCTACCGCCAGCGCTATCGCTAACGCCAGCACTACCGCCAACGCTATCGCTACCGCCAGGCGCTATCTCCAGTTCGTGCACAGCGACGGTTTCGCAACCGCTACCGCTACCGCTACCGCTACCGCCAGCGCTACCGCTACCGCCAGCGCTATCGCTACCGCCAAGCGCTATCTCAAGTTCGTGCACAGCGCCACGCCGCCGACGATTTCGCAACCGCTCCACACGAACGCTACCGCAGGCGCTAATCACTACCGCAGGCGCTAGCTCCAAGTTCTATAAAATGCTGGGCTCTCTCTCGTTTTGGTTAGAACTTCTAGAGAGGTTGCTTGTGCCACAATTCCAGTGCTGTTATGCTGCCGAAGATGGATCTCCCACAAAAAGCTTAAGGAGAATTCTGGAGGAGGACTACGTCACGCTACATCCGAAGGACGATCGCTACTACCTCGCTTATGCTACATCGATCCTTCATCCTCGACTCCAGAGATCTCATATAGGGAGTTTTATTATTGTTTTTTCATTATTTCCATTCCATACTTTCTTTGTAACCGTTTAGAGAATTCGCCTTGTGTTGGCGACTAGGTCTGGGTAGGACTTAGGGGGGAATTCGCCTTGTGTTGGCGACTAGTTCTAGGTGATTAGATCTAGGGGGTGCTCGAGGCCATATCTGGGGAAGGATTGGCTAGAGCGGCTTGAGGCCATATCCGGGGAAGGATTGGCTAGAGCGGCTTGAGGCCATATCCGGGGAAGGATTGGCTACAACCAACCGGTTTGTGGGGATACAAGTCGGTATAGAAAAGGAAAAGAAATTTACATTTGTACGCCTCCGATTTCTAGCGATATAGAAATCAAATTTATGTAAACACTTTTTTCATATAATATAATCATGTCTCTTTTGTGTTTACTTGATTTCTATCATTTGGCGTAATTTCTATTATATTGTGTTCTAAATTTTCAATTATAAATCTAAATTGTTTATTTCAATCTCTTTCATCATAAAATAATTTAGTACTTGTTTCTAAAATTGCAAATCATAATTTTCTATTCATTTAGCTAAATTGTTATTTTACCTTCGCATATTATAAAACAATTTAGTAATTTTCTTAAAATTATAAAAAGAATTTTTATTCCCTTATTCACCCCCCCCCCCCCCCCCCTCTAAGTGCGCCGTAAGATCCAACAAGTGGTATCAGAGCAAGGTTATTCCAAACGGTTTAAAAACCAGGAATAATGGCGTCACATGATCTCGCTTCTACTAGTGGGGGAAACTTTCCTATAAATGAAAAATCTTTAGCACCACCTTTATTTGAAGGCAAAAATTATAATGGGTGGAAATTTCTTATGGAAAAATTTCTTAAGTCTTTGGATATGGAAGTATGAAATATTACTATTAAAATACCCTCAAGTATTTTAAATAAAAATGAAATATTTTTAAATGCCAAATCAATGAATAGTCTATATTGTGCATTGCATCAAAATATTTTCAAACTAATTTATACACTTCCTACTTCTAATGAAGTTTGGAAATTTCTTGAGAATACTTATAGTCTTCCTTCGACAGATGATGAACAAGAGGAATTCCTTATGGATCCAAGAGAAGAAATCGACGAGGAATTCCTTATGGATCCAAGAGAAGAAATTGACGAGGAATTCCTTATGGATCCAAGAGAAGAAATCGATGAGGACTTATGTTTGGAGGAAGAAGAATACAACGTCACAATATTGGACTCATTTGTTGGCAACACATCAAGCAAAAGAGAAGATAGAAATTCAACTATGGAAGAGGAATGCAAAGAAGATGCCAAAGGAATCGTTGGTCCAAATCTTGCCTCATCCCATAGCAATGTAAGAAAATTTAAATTTTCTCTTTTTGTAACAAATTCCATTTCTACTTCTCGTATGCTTAAAATTGCTAAACGTAAAATTTTAAAGTTAAAAATTGCTAATTCCAAATTACGTTTAGAAAATGAATCTTTAAAAGCAAACGATAACGTAGAGTCAAATATTGATGTGTTAAATTCTCTTTCATGCTCTTTAGTTAAAATTCCTATTCCTTGTCTTAATTGTAATTTATTAAAAGAAAAATTCAAGGAAATTGAAAAAGGGGTCTTAATTTCTAAAAGACATAATGAAAAATTGTTAATTGAAAATGATGTTTTATCTTGTAAGTTAATACAATTAAAATCTTTTGTTGAAAAATTTAAAATATCATGTAATGAATTTCATCATATGATTTTGAATAACAAGTATAAATTAACTTACAAAATCATTTCTAAAAAGGATCATTTTCATACATCAACTCAAAAGGAGTTTAGTTTCAAAAAGAATTATGACCCTCACAAAATTCTTAAGAGTCATTATTATAAATCTCAATATATTTTCAATCATGACTCAAATTTAAAAACTCTTTTTCATGAAAATCAAAGTACAAAATATTATCCTTCATATTATAAGAGTATGTCTATAAGAAAGAGTAGAAATGAAAATTATCAAAATAAGAATCAATTATTTACAACATTTTGTAACCCGCTCTTTCAACAATCACTTCTTAAGAAAGACAATCACTCTTATAAATTTTCAAAGAATCCATGTAATAAAATTCATTATGATTATCAACATCAATCTATTTTGAAAAATAACTTGAACAAATATAAATCACAAATGAATTATTTTTCAAACAAATATAATCATATAAAGATGTCATATAATCATAATATGAATTTAAAATATAAACCACCAAGGTATGAATGGAGACCCTTAAAGAAAAATGATACATCAACTTTAATAGAAAATGCCCATTTACCCTTGTCTCCTAAAAGGTCGTCATGTCATATTTGGGTGCCCAAAGGAACCATTACACATGGTCAACTTTGGATACCTAAATCTCTTATTCATTAGTATCCTATCATTTGCATGAAGTAGAAACAAATAAAAATGAAATATCACTACTCTACTTCATGATATGCTTATTTTCTCCTTTCTTTTGTTTATTTTTTTTATTATTTTTTGAACAAACATGCTGTGATCACTTAATATATATCATGAAATATGACTTTCATATATTAAGCCTAATGTCTATCAAATCAAATTTCAATTAAAATTGAACATTAAGTCATATATTTTTTTCAAAGTGATCTATCTCTCATCTTTGATTGTTCTTTATCCTTTTAAATCCTTTACCCTTAATTGTCTTGAATTATCATTAGAAATTGAATTTTGAAATTATTATCAAGACTATTGAAACTATTTTAAAGATTGGATTTAAATGGCTTATTAAAGGGCTTATACTAAAAATTAAAATGCGCAACGTTTTTGATTCTTTTCTATTTTTGTTTGCTGCATATGATAGCCCTTATAATGAAGAATAGTATAAAAAAATTGAAAACAAAAATTTATATAAACGCATGTTTAATCTTTCAAAAATGCGAGTTTACGATCAAAACTTCAAACATCCATATCTTTTGATCCGCTCGCCTGATTTTCGCGTTTAGTATATTTTTGGAAAGAGCACAAAAATCTCCATCCAACGACAAACTAGGCTTGCTCATTTGAATTCTTTTGGTGCTATCAAATTGCCCAATTTCAACTCCGTTTTAAAAGCTATCTTAGTTTGCTTAATTTGGAAATTTATGTGTTTATGGATTTTTCATCACATGCTATCCTTATTATAATTATTTCATATATTAATTTAGATATTATTTGTGTGATGTGTGTCACCAATGTTTGCATATAATTTAGACCTTAGAATCATCTTGTATCATTAAGATCAAATCAAAAGTTTAATCATTTCATTCTAGGTCTAATGAAAATTAATTTGAAAACTTCTCATATTACATGCAACATAATCTCCATTAATCCTATGTAATAACATTGCATTCAAACTCATCATCCTAGCATCACTTCTTGGTTTATGCTTAAATTTATATGCTAGGTATAACATTTACAATGTTATTAAAATATCATGATAACTATGTGATTTGAAATTATAATAAAATACTAAAAATTCCAACAAACACATAGTTTATGGTTTGATCATTAGTATATATATCATGAAACTATATATCATCATGCAAAACCAAAGATCAATAAATCTAATTATCCAATGCAATTTTATTATAAATTTCAAAACGTTATATATGTGATCTTTGTCTTTGGTATGATTGGATGATCATCATTTCTAGGCTTAAAAATCAAACATGCTTATTCAAAGAAGATCACTATATCACTATATCACAAGTCTAGAAGGATTAGATTTCTCATACATCATGATGATCTAACATATATTCTATGCAAAATTCTCTATAATCATAATTCATAATTCATAATTCATGTTCTATCAAGAAATATCTCAAATCAATGATGTCTATCACCTAGGAATTATGAATCTTATGGTAAAAATATGAATAATGTTTTCTTTACATTATTTGATGTATTGATTTGCTTTGCTAGTGATTGCATGTATCTCTCATATTCGTAGACTCTAGAATCAACTTTGTAATGAAATTATAAATCAAACTAAATCATCACTCCATTCTAGATCTATAATTTGAAATTCTATTTTGGAATACATGCAATATTAATATTAATCTTATGACATGACATGAAACCCAAAACTCATCATACTAGCATTGTCACGTATTGAATATTAGTAATTGTGCTAGTAATCTCATATCGTCATCTCATAATAGTAGAAAAACTATGCGGCTTTATAACTCATCACATGAAACAAAACTCATAGTTTATAAACCAACCAATAGTTTAAAAGCTTAGGTTGTCCAAAGATTATTCACCTTTTGACTTCACATCTCACAATAGCGGGGGCGTAGGATTGGATGCATTAGAGACCTAACCTCTAAGACATGTCTTGTCCTTAACCGGGGAGGGTTCCAGTGGGGCCTTGCGAGGCAGTGGGGGGAAAGAGTGCAAGGTTGAGTGTTCTCTAGTGTGTGCATATGGGACTAACACCCCAACCAACGGCATGTGTGCAGCTCCTCATGCCCATCCGTCACTTAGTATGGGGCTAGGGTGTAGACATTTAGTCGGGGTAGTCTTTAATCTTAGGACATACTTATATTACTCTTTGCATGATCATTTTATTTACTTATCACTTAAATCATGCATATTTTGGGTTGTTCAAATTATGTCCTCTTGTGTTTTGCATAATTTATTTATTTTGTGCTTAAAAGTTTTTTTTTGTAAAACACATGTATTTGAAAAAGCTAAAGTTTTATGCAAATTTGAGCAATCAAAACATCTCCAAAAATTACAAAATTTCTGCATAAGACTACTCTAAGGACACTTAATAAACATCAAAAATAAAAAATTTAAAATTCTCAAAAAAGCACGTACTATTTCCAGCGCTAGCGATAGCGCCGGCGCTAGCGTAGGTGTTGGAATTTTCTGATTTTTAAAATTTCTAAAAATCAACAAAAATATGTTAGTTTATTTGTGCAAATTTATTTTTGTGCTTATGCCTATTTTATTTTTGTTTTATTTTGAATTATGAAAAATCAACTATAAAAGTTCAAAATTCAAAAATACAAAAATATGTTTTATGGTTTTCTGTTTTATTCATATTATGAAAAATCAACTACAAAAATTCAAAATTTAAAAATACAAAAATATGTTTTTTTAATATTTGTGTTTTATTCATATTATGAAAAATCAACTACAAAAATTCAAAATTTAAAAATGACAAAAATATGTTTTTGTGATTTTCTATTTTTTAACTGATTTAAAAATGATAAAACAAAAAAACTGTACGATCTTTATTGCCAATATCAAGCATGTATGAATTCTATTTAGAATTATTTACAATGTTAAAACATATTCTTTTAAATTACTATGAACATTGTTTTGCTTATCATGCTTTGATATATCTATTTAAAGTGCATCAATTATATTGAAAAATATGTAGAACCAAGCTTAGCATGCCTCTAAGTATGAGTAAATGTTTTATGATTGATAATGATACATTTCACTCACTTATTTTGGTAATCAACATGTGTGTCTAAATCTAAAAATGCTTGCTTGTGTATTGTATTTGTACAATGAATTAAAACTTGCATAACTTTATTGCCTACACTACATTTGAATTGCACTTATGAAATTTAGAAAAGTGGTTAAGTTAAATTTTTTTTGGTTTGCAAAACAAGTGTATTCGGAGAATGTTGTCTCACAAATATGAACAAAAAATTATATATATGTAGACAAATATAACTCCACCAAGCACTATTTGAACCTCCTGATAAGTCTTCATAAGCATTGTGAGGTTGAGCACCTTGGAAAGAATAGTAAAGTTACTTGTGCAAACCTTGGTTATTACACCACTTTGTTAAAAATTATGTGCATTAAAATTGTGTGAAAGTAATTTACTTGTGTTTTATTGTGCATTTTACTTTACATATGTCTTGTATTTTGGTGATTTAAATCAATTGTTAACATTGCCCAAAATACACTTATATGCACATCATTATCTTTGATAACACTTCTTCTCATGAGTATTGGATTCTAATGCTTTATCTATACTACTCTTTAAATAAAAATGCACTAGATAACCTAGCATGACCTCTACAATGTTTTGGTATCTCTTGAACTTAAAATTAAGTAACATTGTAGTATAATCTCTCTTTGATATAATCATTTCATGCTTGGTATCTTTATGAAAAACTTTGAGATTTCTAAAAGGTTAAAACATCTTTCAATTTTGAACTAAAACTCATATTTCTACTTATGCTTTTCATGCTTACAAAAAGATGTTTATTATAATCTTCCGCTTGCTTACAACTCTTATATTTATATTTGAAATCTCTTATTTATGCTATGCTTAAACTCTTTATCATTATTTATATTTCGAAAAGCTCGATCATGATATATAAATGCCTCCTTACTACCCTCACCCCACCTCTTTTGATAATACCAAAAGGGGGAGATTAATTGAAGAAATCTATATATGAGAAATATAGATAAATAAGGGGAGACTAATTCATGAAATTTATCATTTAGGGGGAGTAACACATAAATTACATTTATGTAGGGGGAGCATTAAGTTAGGGGGAGTATGCACATTATCATGCATATCATTTACTATAGTTGCACTTTTATCTTGCTTATCTTATCTATAAACACTATTGTTGATTTCTTGCTTAAAGGATTTGTTATTATCAAAAGGGGGAGATTGTTGGACATGTGTGTCACATCCCTTTGTTTGAGAATAACAAATCCCATATTATATTTGATATTGCTTGTAGTGTGTTTATAGTGTGCAGGAACTATAGGTGCAATACTCCACAGGTAGAAAGCAGCTTGGAACAATCTTTTGAAAGGAGCAGCGCTACCGCCAGCGCTATCGCTAACGCCAGCACTACCGCCAGCGTTATCGCTACCGCCTGGCGCTATCTCCAGTTTGTGCACAGCGACGGTTTCGCAACCGCTACCGCTACCGCTACCGCCAGCGCTACCACTACCGCCAGCGTTATCGCTACCGCCAGACGCTATCTCAAGTTTGTGCACAGCGCCACGCCGCCGACGGTTTCGCAACCGCTCCACACGAACGCTACCGCAGGCGCTAGCCACTACCGCAGGCGCTAGCTCCAAGTTCTATAAAATGCTGGGCTCTCTCTCGTTTTGGTTAGAACTTCTAGAGAGGTTCCTTGTGCCACAATTCCAGTGCTATTATGCTGCCGAAGATGGATCTCCCACAAAAAGCTTAAGGAGAATTCTGGAGGAGGACTACGTCACGCTACATCCGAAGGACGATCGCTACTACCTCGCTTATGCTACAATGATCCTTTATCCCCGACTCCAGAGATTTCATATAGGGAGTTTTATTATTGTTTTTTCATTATTTCCATTCCATACTTTCTTTGTAACCGTTTAGAGAATTCGCCTTGTGTTGGCGACTAGGTCTGGGTAGGACTTAGGGGGAAATTCACCTTGTGTTGGCGACTAGTTCTAGGTGATTAGATCTAGGGGGTGCTCGAGGCCATATCTGGGGAAGGATTGGCTAGAGCGGCTTGAGGCCATATCCGGGGAAGGATTGGCTAAAGCCAACCGATTTGTGGGGATACAAGTTGGTATAGAAAAGGAAAAGAAATTTACATATGTACGCCTCCGATTTCTAGCGATATAGAAATCAAATTTATGTAAACACTTTTTTCATATAATATAATCATGTCTCTTTTATGTTTACTTGATTTCTATCATTTGGCGTAATTTCTATTATATTGTGTTCTAAGTTTTCAATTATAAATCTAAATTGTTTATTTCAATCTCTTTCATCATAAAACAATTTAGTACTTGTTTCTAAAATTGCAAATCATAATTTTATATTCATTTAGCTAAATTGTTATTTTACCTTCGCATATTATAAAACAATTTAGTAATTTTCTTAAAATTATAAAAAGAATTTTTATTCCCTTATTCACCCCCCTCTAAGGGCGCCGTAAGATCCAACAATTGGGCCTGCAAGGAGCAGCCTCAACTCATCCCGAAGACCTTCATAAAACTTGTTCGTCTTCATTTCCTCATCTTCCACCAAAAACCCCGCATAGCGGCCCAATCTAGTGAACTCGTGCAAGTACTCATCTACCGAGCTATTGCCTTGAGTTAACTTCAAGAACTGGTTCTGCAACGCAATGCGTTGGGCAGAGGGAATAAATCTCTGAAGAAACGACTTTGAGAACTCCGCCAAAGTGATCTCGGTAATATCCTCACCTTCAAACTTATGCGCTTCCTGTTCGGCCCACCAAAGCTCTGCTTCTCCGTTAAGGAGAAAGGTGGCTAGGGTGACCATCATAGCTTCTTCCGTTGCTGTCGCCTTTAGAGTTTTTCTAACCTTTGACAGCCAGTCCTCCGCCTCCGTTGGGGATCCGGTCCCCGAAAAGGTTGGAGGATGGAAACTTAGAAAGTGCTGAAGTTGTTGATCACGTGCTCGCGCAACAACTACTCGCCCTATTCGACATTCCACCCGTGGCTCCACCGCAGGTTCCACTGCGGGCTCCACTGCGGCAGCTGCCACCGGGGCCACATCCGGAGTAGGCATAGCAGGCTGTGCAGGCCTTTGCGGTTGAGCATTGATCATCACGAAGACAGCTTCTGCGATTAACCTGATTATCTCAGCAAGAGGAGTGGTCGCTGGCACCTCAGCCGACGCACTACTTTCAGCGGTGTTACGGGGTCGAGACTTCCCCGCAGCACTCCTAGTCACCTATAATCGTGCAAAACACAATTTAGTGACCGAAAACATAGTAAACAACAATCATGGAACGCTCAGGTTCCGCAAACAGGTATGTTTTTCCATTCCTAAGTGGACATTCTTATTAGTTTTTGGCATTTTAGGTGAATGCACATCCCGTGCACACCACCCCTTAAAAGGAATTCGTCCCGAATTCGCTAAACTACGGATCGACGCCCTAAGTCCGATACCAAATTGTAACACCCTGCTAGTATAAATAATATAACAGTAGGTCCGGCCGGGACCCCACGCTATACTAACCACACTAGCTAGGCGTTAAAAGGAGATATACATAAAAGAACTACACCAGAGTATACTAAACCTAAGCGGAAGCATAAAGATTTCACATTTCTTTCAGAATAGTCCACTATCACAGGAATGAAACAAAAAGTGTAGAGTTACGGCCTTAAGGCCTTACATTCCAAAATGTACAAAACTACCTAAACATACTTCGGCACGCAGGCCGGCAATACAAGAAAAGCAGAAAAGAGGCTGGCCTTCGAGGGCCAACGCAGCAAAAAGGGCCACCGCCCGCTATTTCCCGCTAGGCTCACCTGCACCTGCATAAGAAGATTCCACCAAGAGGTGGCAAACAAAGCAATGGTCAGCACAGCTAACCAAATTATAACGACCCCACCCCTTTCACGGGGTGGCGGAGCTTCTTCCCTGCAAACAAGTCGTACTAGCAGCAAGTAGTACTAAAAGGAAAGTGCAAACTACACAAGGTGAGGTTTCAAGCACAATCAATCTTCTAGGTATAGCAACAAATAGAGTTGATCCTGGGAATGCACATGATGTTGGTTGGGTTCACCCGAAGGTTCCCCACAACCGCCTAAGCAACGCATGAGGCTAATCATAACATCAATCCAAAACCATGACCATGGGTTCTCACGACCACACATAACCAGCTAAGCTAAATAGCTTAGTGAACGCTTGAGCACTTACCTATTGGAGGAACCCTCCCGAACAGGTCTATCCCATGATCACCCGGCGTCCTGACGTTTCCCCCTCTCGCCGATAAGAATGGTGCGGGTTCGGTACAAGCTTGTGCCGTTGCTCAAATAATTGCGTTAACAACAACGATGCGGGTGTAGCTTTACTTCGGCCCGTTCGCAAGGAAACACTGACGGGTGTTCCCAATCGATAATCTACGCACCTAAACCAACCAAGTTGACTTAGGCTTCACTAGAACAACCAACGAAGGAGGTATACAACGACTCACTTCAATTTCATGGTGAAGGTTTGCATTCCACCACTCTCCAAGCAAAGGGGCTTTCGTTAGGATCTTCACACGACGCCTAATCTCAAGTCCCGCAATACTATAGATGATCTCATAGAGTCATTCTCCGGCACGCATTCTAGGCCTAACCTAAATGCAACGTCGCAAATCAAGCATCACCGATTCGGGCTCACGGCCACGAATAGGCTTCACACACAATGCCTAAATCCGCACGACTACCGGATTTCTAAATGCAATATGCCGGGGACGGACACAATCGACCCGGAGTTTCGAAGAACTAGAGGAAATCCTACACTTCACCCATTTCGTGAAAGGGAGTCCTCATGCAAGCATAGAAAGAGAAAGAGAGGACAAAGAATACGTCCTAAGACCAGGAGAAAGAATCGTTACCCTTGGAGCTCTCTTCCCCGCCATAGATCTGAGATTTCAATCGGAGGGAAAGAACCGCACCGGGCTGCACTCTCCAGATCTGGAAATGGCTCGTGAAACGGAGCTCCGGAGCTCCGTCAATGGCGTGATCTCTCCTTCTTCTTCCTTGCCTCCTTCTTCTTTCTCTAGCCTTGGAGAGAGAAAGGCCTTGAATTAATGAGGGATTAACCCCTCTCCAAAGACCTAAGACCCCCCAGCATCTAATCACAGCCGTCGGATCGAATTCCAACTTTTTCGATCGGTCGAATCGTCTTCTCCGCTCATAATCGCGGAGCAGAATAAACAGGGCGCACGAGCATCGGCGCACGGTCAGTGGTCGTGCGCGAAGTACTTCCCCTAATCGTGCGTGCTTACCGTAATAGAACTCCAATTTCTTGTGAATTAACGCACGATCATTGGCTCACGATCGCTGGTCGTGCGCGAAGAGGAACACTGGTCGTGCGCGAAGAGCTGCTATGGAATTTTTAGCCTATCCCGATTGCAGCACTAACACTCCGCCTAACTCGCTGAACTACGATTTTTTGGGTGTTACAGTTTTTCTCCCCCCATTCGCCTCCCTTCATCCATCCATCCTCCGTTCAAGATCCGGGCATCGATTCATCATCCGAACGCTCCGCATCCTCCACTCCCGCGAGTTCTCAACCAAGCAATGCTATTCCGGTGAAAAGACGAAGAAGACGCAGCGATTCGGTGCGAGTTTCAGAGGTTCAAGTGAAGAAGACGGGACGTTAGCGGAGGATTGACAACCCTTCGAGTATCCCGGACATTAGCCTAAGTCGAGCCCGGATCCAGATTGACAACCCAGAATTCCGGCCGAGAACGACGGCGAATCTTCATCCTTTGGTGACGAAACCTCTATCTCTCATTTTCATATTATTATTCGTTGTGTAATTTCTGAGATTTTGATGTATTGAACAATTATATGTGATAATATAATCGTGCCTCGTTATGTTATTGGTTGATGATCTCGTTGTGATAATCGTTCCGTTTCATTCACGTTCACAATCCACGCTATAGCAAAAGTGCTATCAGCATTTGCGAAGAGGTGTGTTCGACCCTCAATCGTCACAGTTACTTTCTGTCCACGCGCTTTCCGAAGCACGGCATCGCGACCATTGTATCCATCCCGCCTTGCGAAGCAGAGTTTTGACCCGCATCTCATTTCTGTGTAGTAATTTAGGAAACCAAAATCAAAGCTCCGATTTTTCCTTTAATTTACTCTCGTAATTATTTTCTCAATCCGAAGAGTCAAACTAACCACGCACATTCCTTGTGAGACGATATTCGGGGAAACTATTCCCATAATTATTACTTGACAGCGACCGGTGCACTTGCCGAACGCGCATCAAGTTTTTGTCGCCGTTGCCGGGGAATGCAGGCGTAGTTTGATTTTGGTGTTTGAGTTAATAATTACAGGAGTTGTTTTTTTTTTCTATTGTTTTTGGGTTGTATGTATGCAGGAGCGATGCCATGTTCTTTACTGCCTTTGTCACAACATGATGAGGATACAGCCTATTTGGAGGAGAAATTCTGCAAATTTGCTCAAATTATAATTCAAGGCCTTGAAATGCGGCAAGAGTATATTGATAGATTGACTGTGCAGGTTGAGACTTTGTTGTCTCTTGCCTCGGCCGTGTTGCAAGAACCTCCTCATGATGTGATAGTTGTACAATCAGAGCCTGCAGGGAGTGAAACCGGGATCACTCCCTCAACCAATAATTCTTTATGTTCTTCATCTAGTTTGTTTCTTGACCCTCTTTCATTGGTTATAATTCAACATGAAGAGTTAGCGTTGGTCATCCAGGTGGAATCTGATCATCTCTCACGGGAGGATGTCACTTGTGACATATCTTCCTCCTGCTTTGCTTCTATAGATGTTGAGTAACATCGTTTCATTTATGCCCCCGCAGAATTTGGAATATGTTAACCCATTTTTGGGCAGTCGGATGATGCATTCCTGGCCGGATAAGCATGTTGCAGTGGAAGACAATATTGCTTTGTCCACTTCCAGCGTCACCGCATGTGCTTCCCCTAAAGGACTGGCTGCAGGGGGGAAAGCGATTTTTCTTTGAAGAAATACTCTTGGAAGAGAGAAAGAGAGCAAAAAAAGAGGAGACTTGGGGGTGGAGGCTAAACCTCTTACTTCATTGCCATCAGTTGTGGGTCTCCGGACCTTTTTCTTCTATCTGCAGTTACTATTTTAAATCAACGTATAGTTGATTTCTCTGTATGGTTGTGTAATAATACTACGTAGACTTGGATGATCTCCTCTCTTTAATATTGCGTGAACAATTCTATAGTCTGCTAATACAGGTATTTGGTCCACCTTAAGGACGGTAAACAAAAGGGCTTCTTGGGAGACAACCCATGGGAACCACCAGGTTCCGTTTGCTTATTTAATTTCTATTATGTTTTGTTTGTCTATTTTTATGCTAACAATGCAGGTGTGAACTCGCTTGGAGGAAGAGGAGGGAGAACCTTAAAGATGGAATTGACCGCTCTTCTGGCATGCTCTTATGAGCATAGGTACTCCTAACCTAGCTTTATTTTTGCTATGAAATGTTATATTTGATTTGTTTTTCAAATCAAGTCTGGGGGGAGCGGGCCTTTGCTTACGCTACACACACATGCATGCTAGAATGTTGTGTTAGGAAATTTATATTGATTGTCTCATTGCATAACACACACCACACATGTTTTATTTTTTTACTCATGCGCAATTATCGTGTAAGTGCTTGATGTATATGTTTAGAAGTTTGATTGTTAGTTTAGGATTGTGTGGCGGAACAGGATGTGACCCGTGCGGTGCTACTAGTAGAGCGCTCATGCAGCATAAAAATTCACGTAGAATAGATTTAATTACAAAGTTATAGTTTTATTTACTTCATTTTTGTAATTACTTAATACTCTACTCAAACGGTGAATTTGGTGAATCTAGCGGTAGCCCTAGGTCGAGTGTAGAAGAGCTGTTAGCCTCGTGTTGTTTGAGTTGGAAGGAGAGGAGACCTCGCTCGGTGGTTAAGAACTTGCCCCAAGCTATTTTCAAAATGAGTGCGTTGAATGATCTTGTTGGGAGCATGACGTAGGCCATCATTTGGTCCGGTTGAGCTTTGATTTCCCAACCTAACGTCATCCTTTGCTAGCCTCGTTGAGCCTTACCTCTCATATTTGTTAAACTCCACTAAACTTTCACCAAGGCCACATATCCTAACCTAAAGCGCACTAGAGTCAAGCTTTGAAATATATACATATTTATGATGATTGTGCGGTGCGGAGAAAAAAAATGAGAATGAGTTAAAATTTTGATTGATCCTAACTTATGTTTCTATGGATCTAGAAAAAAAAGTATCGAACTCTAAAAAGAATCTAACCACAAGTATGGTAGTCTCGCGCGCACCATCGTGCTTAAATGAAGTCTGGGGGAGTGTGCTTCAAGGTGAAGATGTTGAGGTTGAAATTTGTTTATTTACCGGAGGATGAGTGCGTTTAGCCTACGTTCTTCTACTTCATTACCGTACCTCAACCCAAGCCCTAAAACTAGCCTAAAAGCCCTACTGATTCTTGATAAGATCGTCTCATGCAGTGGAGAAGGTGCGAAAGGGCAAGCGTATGACCAACGACCTTGATGGATTTCTTGGAGAGCTCTTCCTTGAGATCCAATTTGAGCAACGCTCACCTCAGCAGTTCACGCTATTTTCCCTAGGGCACGACTGTTCGATTCACCAGTGATTCACCTCAGAGTAGTAGTATTTTGTATTTTACACTTGTAGAAGTTCTTAAAATATAGTCTTTGTTTTAAAATCTTTTCTACTTTATTTTTACGCTCGTTAGTTCTTTACTTCCTATCATGTTTTACCTGCACAGTTGCTTCTTTAACACCAATTTTTCTATCATAGGCTTGAGTGTTTGCCCGAGACGTGCAAATGAGTAAGTCTGGAGGTGTGATGAGTCCGAGAATTACACTGTTTTCGGGACTTATCTGGGCTATTTTTCACGCTTATGCACTACACTTTTAGCTACTTTTTGTTCATATTGATCTATATAGGATTTCACGCACGAGTGCACTACTTTGCCAAGTGTTTGCATGTTATTAATAATTTCTTAAGTTTTTACTGTTGAATGCCTAATTTCTGGGATCCTTGGGAGTTTTCATTGCAGCCTGGAGGAATTTGGGAGAGATCGTGCCTTTTCGTGCACTTCTGACCAAACGCACGGTCGTGTATTTTCGAACGCACGGTTTGCCGACCGTGCGCGAAGAAGGGCTCAGAATTGGGGGGCCTGTCTTTACCCATGCATTTTGTTCACGCACGGGCACCTGCCCATGCGTGAAGGAAAATGCCCGTGCGTTTTTGACATTTCTCTTCTTATAAATAGGGGCTCGCCCTAATGTCGGGAGGAGGAATCCATCTCCGCCCCGTAGCCGCCCATCCAAGGATATTTGGGAGTTTTTCTCCCCCCATTCGCCTCCCTTCGTCCATCCATCCTCCGTTCAAGATCCGGGCATCGATTCATCATCCGAACGCTCCGCATCCTCCACTCTGGCGAGTTCTCAACCAAGCAATGCTATTCCGGTGAAATGACAAAGAAGACGCAGAGATTCAGTGCGAGTTTCAGAGGTTCAAGTGAAGAAGACGAGACATTAGCGGAGGATTGACAACCCTTCAAGTATCCCGGACGTTAGCCGAAGTCGAGCCCGGATCTGGATTGACAACCAGGAATTCCGGCCGAGAACGACGGCGAGTCTTCATCCTTTGGTGACGAAACCTATATCTCTCGTTTTCATATTTTTATTCGTTGTGTAATTTCTGAGATTTTGATGTATTGAAGAATTAGTTGTGATAATATAATCATGCCTCGTTATGTTATTGGTTGATGATCTCGTTGTGATAATCGTTCCGTTTCATTCACGTTCACAATCCACGCTATAGCAAACGTGCTATCAGCATTTGCGAAGAGGTGTGTTCGACCCTCAATCGTCACAGTTACTTTCCGTCCACGCGCTTTCCGAAGCACGGCATCGCGACCGTTGCATCCATCCCACCTTGCGAAGCGGAATTTGACCCGCATCTCATTTCTGTGTAGTAATTTAGGAAACCAAAATCAAAGCTCCGATTTTTTTCCTTTAATTTACTATCGTAATTATTTTCTCAATCCGAAGAGTCAAACTAACCACGCGCATTCCTTGTGAGACGATATTCGGGGAAACTATTCCCATAATTATTACTTGACAGCGACCAGTGCACTTGCCGAACGCGCATGACATACCACCTCCAGTTCCACTGCAGATCGCCATCACATCGGATCATCTCGTGGGATCTCCATTGCCTTGGGCAGCCCCCATATTTTGGGAGTTTTATTTGTTATATGGACGTTTAATTTTCAATATTAATATATGGTGTTATTGTTTCCTATTTGCTTGGATCTCTGGAATAGTAGTTGTTTGCTTTAGATTATTTTGTGATTTGCAGGGCTTATTCGTCGCTTGTGCTCGTGCTTTGGCCCTCCACACGGAGGAAAGCCTAAGCTTGCTTTGACCTAGTAAATTATTTTGCCTTGCTGTGAATTTATCTGCGTGAGATATTTTAATTATTATCTAACCGTGGCTTAACCGTCGGATTTGCATAACATGTAGGGTTAGGTCACCGATTCTCTCGCCGCCTATAGATTAGTCCTACGTCAATTGGTATTAGAGGTAGGTTGTGCGCACTTTTCGATACGCCGTTGTAGAGTCTATATGATATTTTCATTATGTCTAGGTGTCAAAATTATGCCTCCCCTCGCTTTAGAGGTCTCGAGTCCACTTGCACCCGCCCTCATAGATCCCCTTCAGGGAGGCCCTCACAATACTACGATGATTATTCGCAAATGCAGTACACAATTTCTAGAGATCGTGTTGGCCCACTGACACACCAAACTATGCTAGAAACGATTAGTATGATGATTGTCATTGTTCTTATTCGTACAAGCGAGCGTATCGTGTTGATCCTTCGACACGACTCAGTTACCTTATGGATGATTATTATGAGGATCGTTGTTCCGAGAGAGATCTTGAGAGTCAGTTTCGTACTGCTGCCCCTTCCTTTGATGGCTCAACAAGTCCCGAGTCTTTCAGTTATGTTCCCCGAGAGACTTTTGGCCCTTTACGAGCTCATCTTTGAGTGTAGGTGTCTTGCATGATCACCTGAGCACTCGACACACACGAGATGAGTTTTTCTACACTCCTCTGAGAGAGCCTCCTGATAGGCCAGCATCTCCTTTAGTGGATTTTCAAGTGGTTATTAGCTTTTCCCGTTGTAACATCCCCGAAACAACCAGACCCCTAGAGCGATTTTGTCATGACTAGGTCATGACAAAACCCCAAGAAGCACAAAAGACCATGTGAACTTAGGCAAGAAGGAGAAAACCTAAGTGGTCTGCAATTAGCAATTCTCAAATACCAAGCCTAGGGTTGGACTTAGGGGCCTCACCTTGATCCTTTAACCCCACCATAGCATCCCTAGCCTAGTAGGGGTACTTTGGATCATCAAGGGCCCATTGAAGTCAACCAAAGAGGCCATTTTCACCAAAGTCAACTCTAGCCCTAATTTGGTCAAAGTGCCATATTAAGGGGCAATTCACCCTCACCTTGCCAAATCGACTCCACATAAGCCTTCCTAACTCACAAGGGAGTCAAATGGGTCACAACCCACCCATTGTGGTCAACCCAAGTGGTCAATTTGACCAAAGTCAACCTTAGCCTAAATTTAGGTCAAAATGACCTACTTTACCCAAATTGAACCCAACACGTTTGAGCTAGACCCAATTGGTGTGGTCCACCACCTAATGGGGATTGAATGTTGCTGAGTTGGCCATTCAATTTGAAGGATTTCGGCCAGAAGAGAGAAAGCTCCATTTCCCCCAAAAATGGCGGAGAGAGGAAGAGGGGGAGAATGGCATTCATGGCCAATTAAACCTAATTTATGGCACCATTCATCTCCCTTTGAGGACAGGAGAAGTTTTCAGTCCTTTTTCCGGCCTAATTGATGACCCAATTCATTTCCTCCCATAAGAAACCAAAAATCACCATTAATGGCCTTCATGGCAATCGGAGGATACACCTCCACCCCTCCCCAATTGAATCTCTTATATCCATCACTAGACTGAGGGGAACATTTTCCCCCACCTAACTGAAGGAGTCGGCCCATCTGGATAGGAGATTACAAAGGTGCCAAAGCTTCAAGGTCGGCCATGCCAACAGGAAATCGGCAAGGAGTCACCCCTCCACACAGGTCCGATCCACCTCTTCTCCCTTAGTGCTAGATCTTATCCTAATTTGGGGCTTGGTTCGAGCTCAATTGGGCTCGGATCGTGCTTCCGAAAAGGGCTCATTTCGAGCTCTCTTTCCCCTCCTCTAAACTCTGATTCCGACCACCTCCGGCCGGCCAACCACCCCTATCGCCGGCCACCAATTCAACGGAGGTGGTGGTGGCACTGGATGGCCGGGAAGTGGCACAGGTGGCCGGGAAATCATCCCGCAAAGAAGCCCAGGACAGGCTTCCGCGCGCCTTCCGTTCAACGGAGACAATGACTTAGAGCCATTGGATCTGGCGTAGATTTAAATGTTTATGTTATGTTCTTATTCTATTAATTCGTCGATCTGAGTAGAAGTAATTCATTGAGGTGTACCCAACATTCGTCGAACGGAACCCGAAGTTCATCGAATGATTTGATTAAACAAAATAATAGTAGAGTTCGTCGAACGAAACCCAGAGTTTGTCGAACGGAATGAATTCGCCGAGCTGAATTAATTCGTCGAACGCAACTTAGAGTTCGTCGAACTGGATCTGGAGTTCGTCAAACTGATAGATCATTAGCTGAACCGGCTGGGGATCGGATTTCGTTATGCTGAAGCATGACGTTCGTCGAACGCAGAACATAGTTCGTCGAACGCAGATCATATTCGTCGAACGCAGAATTTTAGTTTAATTAACTATTCCTGCAGTATTTTGTTTTAATTATTAGAAATACTAAAACCCCTAAAATGAAAAAGTGGTCAACATCAAAGTTGTAGCCCTTGGAGTCTACTTTATTTTAAAATTTGTTTCAGCCCAAAAGGAGTTCTGTAGCTCCCTGTAGGTCCATTTTGGTGGGACTGGTCCCTAGTGTAGGACAACCACCTTATCTTGAATAACTTTTGATTGGGTTATGAGATTGACTTGAAAATTGAAACCTAGGCTAATTACACCTACCCACACATCATACCCAAAGATGGGAATTTTAGGAGAACAGTTTCCTAAGGTTTTTGTAATAATTTCATAAATTAAATATTAATTAATTATTGGATCAAATGACCTCCAATGCCCTCCAAATTTTGGTGGGTACTTCTTAGGGTTATCACATGACCCTGGTAAAAATCTCAGCTCAATTGGGACTGATTTGGTTGGGTAATTTGTCAAACCAAGTTAGGTCAAATAGGGTCAAAGTTAGGGCATGGTGTTTATCTTGGGATATTGTGGTCAAATCTCTTCACCATGAGGTGAAACCTTGGCCACTGGTTTAGAATCACCTAAAACACCTTCATGAGTAAGATGGGGTGGTGTAGAGGTGGATATGCCTTAGGACCCTAGTTTTACCCCTTGGGGCATATAGAGCTTTGTGAAGGACATGTGATCAAAAGCTATAGAATGGCCATGAAATTTAGGAGATATGTTTATGGGATATATATATGCCCTAGGGAATTTTGAGAGGATTTTAGGAGAATTTATTCCCCCTAAATTAGGTCATAAACCCTTTAGGGAAATTTCTTATAAGAGACATTTACATGCTCAAATGGTCTTGTATGATGATGAAACCTTGGTAGTGCCTTTGTAATCATATTATAGACCTCTGGTATTTTTTGTGAAATTTATTAGATGATTTAACTAGTACTTCATTTACAAGACACTTATTTTGTCTCAATCTTAAGAAATATAATTAAGGGTCCAAAACTCTCTGGAAAAATGTGTAACTTGGTGATATGACATTTCAGAGCACTAGGAAGCTCTGTGATTTTTTATAAATTTTTTGGAAATTGTTATCAGTAGGCTACTTCACAACATGTGCAAATTAGGAATTATTTGGATTAATTATTTCAGTGAAGAAATGATTTCCATAAATTGTGAAACTCTGTAATTAAGCTTTTCTGGACACATTAGAGGTCTGGTAATTTTTTCCTAATTTTGGCATAAGTATTCTTGGTTGTTCCTTCATAAATCTTCAAGTTTGGATAGATGATAAATATTATAATTAGAGGAGAATTCCTGATTGTAGAATTATGACACCCTGGATTTACTATTTTTTTGGCATGATAGATTTATCCTAATTTTATGAGAGCCATATCATAAGAATACCGTACACTTCATGTTCATATTCATACTTGGCAAATATTGGAGAAATTTAAATAAATGCAAAAATGTTGAGGAAAAATATGAAACTCTGGATTTAATCTTAGAATATCATGATAGACTCCCAGTAATAATATTGAGTCATTTGGATGAATATTTGGAGTACCTCCCATTATGCAACTCATATGACTCATTTGGTCTGCGTATAGTAAAACTGTAAAACTTGAGTTATTTGTGGATCAGTAGGTGGGAATGGAAGGTAGATAATGTACCAAGCCTAGTTGAAGAGATTGAAGGTCACCAAAAAGGAGTTTAGGTGATGAGAGTGTGCTTGATGAGTTAAGGGTAAAGTTGTGCTCGGGATAAACGAAAGATCGTCTTTCCCGTGGGGAGTCAGAAGATACTTAGGGTAATCCAAGTGTAAAGGTAAAATAAAGGTATTCTTATGGGTAGAAACCAATAACACTAAGTGTCTTGAGAAAGAGAACTTTGGGGTGTCATCCCATTATAGTTTCTAGTACCGTAGCGAGCCCCTTACAGGGTAATCCTCGGGAAGTCCAAGATTAACCATAAACTGTAGGGGTAAGATATTGTACAAGATTAACTTAACAATACACACACCCACACCCCGTAGTTACGGGAGGTTAGTTGGTTTGGTTGTACGAGTGGTAGGCTCGATGGTTGTAGCAGCAGACTAGTTAGTCTAGCGAGATTGTGGCTCAGTAATGTTGTTGGTGCGGACGGGTTGGTCCGGCGAGGCGGTGGCTCGGAAGGTTATGATGACGGGTAGGTTAGCCCGGGGAGTTTATGGCTCGGGATATAGTAGAACATGTTTGCATGTGCATGAAGGTGGCAGGTCTTCGATATTGGATGGTCGTTCACACCGACGTCAATACGTTGACTCGGCGAGTATGGAATTTGCACTTAGCCATAAAAGTCTGGTGGTCCAGCCAGTAAGAGTACGCAGATGCTCTGCGGTTTTGCGTTGAGGCGTACGATAGGTCTAGGTTAGGTAGTGTGAATACCAACCTAGAGGTGGGCGAGGCCCAACCCACCTCTTCCGTATGCCACTACAGGAGTATCCTGGGAGTCTTGCTAGATCCAAAAAGGGGGAACTAAAGGTCTGTGCGCATAGAGTCGAAGTGTGTGAGTTGCACTTATGTGAACATAGCATAAACAACATAACTCTGCATGTCATGGCATAAACATTGCATTTCAACCCCTACCCCTATCGTATAAGTCGGTTATGGGACTTCTTATATGATAGGCCTTGCTAAATGACCCCTTGGTCTATAGTTTGTATGGGCATTCCTATAAATCAATGGTTACCTTTATATTATATACATGTTTTTGTATACTGCCTTTACTTATTCTTTACCTGCTCTTACTATGCTCTTTTACTGCTTCAATTATCTATATACACATGTGTAGTTGTAGATATTTCCTGTAGACAAAATCCGTCGTCATCTGCTTTGTTTTATACCCCTTGCTGTCCTCTGCTTCATCCTTCCTGCTCGGTGCCTAGGAGTCATCGGGGGAGGGGTGGGGGATTGGCTTAGTCTTTTGACTAACGGTCGGTGGACCTTATCATTTTAGGGGACCGAGGAGACGCAGCAGCACCAGAGGCCGGTGTAGACGGAGGCGGGCCAGTCTAGTACAGGAGTACCAGTTTCAGGATTAGTGAGTGATTAGTAGTTAGCTTCCGCGAGTGACCTTATAGTGAGGATATGATGTACAGGGCATGATCCCTTTATTATTGTTATCTTTTTATTTCAGTTACTCTCTGTGGACATTTACCATTTATGGTTTTATATATTTCCTGTGATGTGGACTTGAGCTTTTCTATATGTTCAAATATACTTTTCTTCTTCTGTGATTGATATGGCCGGCAGGATCGGCGTTTTATAGTGGAGACCTTCCCGAGTGAGGGTGTCACCGCAAAGCGGCGGTTCTGGGCATAAGACCCGGGTTTTTAAAAGAAAAAAGGGGTCTTACACCTGTAGCACGTCTGTTATGTCCGTCGTGTCTCATTTATATCATTTGCATGAGTATGTTGAGTCGTTTCTTCATCATCTGCATGAGTCAGTTGTGTTGTCTGTTCATCATTTGCATGTGTGTCATGAGTCGGCCCGACGAATAATCCATATTAGTAATAAATCTTGTAAATCACATGCAGATGTTCATTGGCAAGTGTAGGTACTTCACGAAGGCGAGCAGGTGATGGTTAGAATCTACGTTGTGAGGCTCCGTGCGAGGCTTGCTAAAAGCTTGAGCATTATGCGAATGGATCCCTATATAATCATGAGACGGATCGAAGCAAACATCTATAATCTTGATATCCCTACAAGTATGGGTACCCACCTGGTATTTAGTGTTGAAGATATGACGTCGTACTATGAGCTTCACAAGTATGTGGACCCAAGTAGTGGGGACTTCCAGCCTCCCACACCTCCACTCTCGTTGCCTTACCACCCTCATAGCCCACCCACGTTTGATGCCCACCACTAGTCACCCACTTCTGACATCCACCCACCTGGAGACTAGTCTTCTTTGGTTCTACCTACAGCGCCATCGATCGCACCAGGATCCACCACTCGTGAGTTGAGCGTTGAGCGCTTTATGGAGACCATATTCCACCAGTGCATTCCTACTACAGATGTTGGTGGCACTTGGGTACTTGCAGCAGAGTGTGATCGATTCACCCCTGGACTTCGACTTTAGTACATTTGTCTCCATTTACCGGCGATGACAACTTTTCAGTCGGGGAGAGTAGATCGGCGAGGGCACTCTTCCCTTGATGACACTTGGATGACCTCTGGTGGACCTCTTCGAGTTTTACCTGACATTCATCGAGAGAATTCCGATCCCAATTCATTGGGAGATGAATTATTTTAAGCCGGGGAGATTGATGCGGAGTAGAGACGAGGACGAGTTTTGGGCCTATTCGGGGCTGATTTGGTGACTTACCATATATGGCATGTCCGGATCGACGATCGGACTCCACAGATGTGTCCGGATTTGGTTGCGAATCGATTTGATATATTATCTTACTTTGTTTGCATTTTTTTATGTATTGGGGTAGCCCCACCTCTGGCCAATCATAGTCGTTGATGGGGGATGCCCTAATCCTTGTTTTATTATAAATATATGTGATATGGGGCTAGTCTAGGTATTGCAGATTTCGGAGAAGCTTATTCTCAGAATTTCGCAATCCCGCCACGGTGCCGACTCCGTTGAACCCTAGGTTGTTGGATCGATAGGCGTTAGAGGGGGTTGAATTAGGGAATAAAATCCTTTTTGTATTTTTATGAAAAATTACTAAATTGTTTTATAATAGAAGAAGGCAAAATAACAATTTAGCTAAAGGAAGAGAATATTATAATTTGCAATTTTAGAATTTAGAACAAGTGCTAAATTGTTTTATGATGAAAGAGATTAAAATAAACAATTTAGACAAAGTGATTCGAATTGAAAGCTTTGTAACTAATATAATAAAGAATATGTCAAAAGAAAGAAATCAAGTAAACACAAAAAAAGAGACATGATTGTATTATATGAAAAAAAGTGTTTACATAAATTTTATTTCAATATCGCTAGAAATCGGAGGCGTACAAAAGCAAAAATCTTTTCCTTTTCTATACCGACTTGTATCCCCACAAACCGGTTGGCTTTAGCCTATCCTTCCCCAGATATGGCCTCAAGCCGCTCTAGCCAATCCTTCCCCGAATATGGCCTCGAGCACCCCCTAGATCTAATCTCTTAGACCTAGTCGCCAACTCATGCGGTGAATTACCCCCTAAGCCATGCAAGGACCTAGTCGCCAACACAAGGAGAATTCTCTAAACGGTTACAAAAATATATAGAATGAAGATAAAGATAACAATAATAAAAATTCCCTATATGAGATCTTTTGAAGTTGGAGATGAAGGATTGTTGTAGTATGAGCAAGGTCGAAGCGATCGTCCTTCGGATGTAGAGTGACGTAGTCCTCCTCCAGAATTTTCCTTAAGCTTTTTGTGGGAGATCCATCTTCGGCAGCATAGCAACAGTAGAATTGTGGCACAAGCAATCTCTCTGCGATGGATAGCCAAAACGAGAAAGAAAACTCAAATTTATTGACCTTGGAGCTAGCGCCTGCGGTAGCACCTATAGTTCCTGCACACTATAAACACACGACAAGCAATATCAAATACAATTTGAGATTTGTTATTCTCCAACAAAGGGATGTGACACACATGTCCAACCATCTCCCCCTTTTGATAATAATAAATCCTCTTTGTAAGAAATCAACAAAGGTGTTTATGGTATATGATAAGCGAGATAAATGTGCAACTAAAGTATTTGATAAGCATGAGAATGTGCATACTCCCCCTATCTTAATGCTCCCCTTACATAAATGCAATTTATGTTTTACTCCCCCTAAATTACAAGAATTAGTCTCCCCTTAATCTTCTAGAAAATTTTCTTTTCTAGATTTCTTCAATTAATCTACCCCTTTTGGTATTATCAAAAGAAGGTGGGGGTGAGGGTAGTAAGGAAGCACTCCTTATAAATGATAAAGTATGATTGAGCTTTTGTAATATAGATAATGATAGAGAGTTTAAGCATATTATATATAAGAGATTTCAAATAAAAAAAAGAGTTGTAAGCAAGCGGAAGATTATAAGAGACATCTTTTTGTAAGCATGAAAAGCATAAATATAAATATGAGTTTGTAAGTTCAAAATGTAAGGATGTTTTAACCTTTTTGAAATCTCAAAGTTTTTCATAAAGATACCAAGCATGAAATGAACATATCAAAAAAAATTTATACTACAATGTTACTTAATTTCAAGTTTAAGAGATACCAAACATTGTAGAGATCATGCTAGGTTATCTAGTGCATTTCTTATATAAAGAGTAGTATAGATAAAGCATTAGAATCCAATACTCATGAGAAGAAGTGTTGTGAAAGATAATGAAGTGCACATAAGTGTATTTTGAGGAATGTTAACAAATGATTTAAATCACAAAATACAAGACATATGTAGAGTAAAGTGCACAATAAAACACAAGCATATTACTTTCACACACCTTTAATGCACATAATTTTTAACAAAGTGGTGTAATAACCAATGTTTGCACAAGACACTTTACTATTCTATCCAAGGTACTCAACCTCACAATGCTTATGAAGACTTATCAGGAGGTTCAAGTAGTGCTTGGTGGAGTTATATTTATCTATATGATATTTTGTTCACTTTTGTGAGACAACATTCTCCGAATACACTTGTTTTGCAAACCTAACAAAATGTTCAAATCCAACCACTTTTCTTAATTCTTAAGTGCAATTCAAATGTAGTGTAGATAATAAACGTATGCAAATTTTCATTCATTGTACAATTACAATACACAAGCAAGCATTTTTAGATTTAAACACACATGTATATTACCAAACATTAGTGAGTGTAAAAGTATCATTATCAATCACAATACATTTACTCATACTTAGAGGCATGCTAAGCTTGGTTCTACACATATTTTTAAATACAATTAATGCACTTTAAATAGATATATCAAAGCATGATAAACAAAACAATGTTCATAGTAATATGAAGAAACAAGTTGTAACATTGTAGATAATTCTAAATAATAGAATTCATACATGCTTGATATTGACAATAAAGATCATACAGTTTTTTTGTTATTTTGAAAAAAATTTAATGAAAGAAAAACAGAAAACCACAAAAACAACATATTTTTGAATTTTTAAAATTTGAAGTTTTGTAGTTGATTTTTCATAATATAAATAAAATAAAAAGAACAAAAGTAAGAAACACAACAAATAAGTAGGACATATGAACTAACATATTTTTATAGATTTATAGAAATTTTTAAAAACAGAAAAATCAAACACCTACGCTAGCGCCGACGCTAGTGCTAGTGCGGGAAACAGTACTTGATTTTTTGAGAATTTTAAAATTTCATTTTTTTATCTTGATTAAGTGTCCTTAGAGTAGTGTCATGCAGAAATTTCAGAATTTTTGGAGATCTCTAGGTGGATCAAATTTGCATGAAACTTTGACTTTTTCAAACACTTGAGTTTTATAAAATCATTTTAGCACAAAAATAAATAAATTATGCAAAACACAAGAGGACATATTTCGAACAACCCAAAATATGCATGATTCATGTGATAAGTAAATAAAAAGTTCATGCAATGAGTAATATAAGTATGTCCTAAGATTAAAAACTACCCGGACTAAATGTCTACACCCTAGCCCCGTACTAAGTGACGGATGGGCATGAGGAGCTGCACACATGCCGTAGGTTGGGGTGTTAATCCCATATGCACACACTATAGAACGCTCAACCTAGCACTCTTTCCCCCTAGTGCCTCGCAAGGCCCCACTGGAACCCTCCCCGGTTAAGGACAAGACATGACTTAGAGGTTAGGTCTCTAATGCATACAACCCTACGCCCCCGCTATTTTGAGATATGAAGTCATAGGTGAATAATCATTTGGACAACCTATGCTTTTAAACTATGGATTGATTTATAAACTATGAGTTTTGTTTAATGTGAAGAGTTATATATAGCCACATAGTTTCTCTACTTTTATGAGATGATAATATGAGATAACTAGCACAATTACTAATATTCAATAAGTGATAATGCTAGTATGATGAGTTTTGTGTTTAATGTTATGTCATAAAATTAACATTAATATTGCATGTATTCCAAAATAGAGTTTCAAATTATAGATCTAGAATAAAGTGATGATGTAGTTTGATTTATTCTTATTATTACAAAGTTGATTCTAGAGTCTACATATATGTGAGATACATGCAATCAATAACAAAGCATATCAATACACTAAATAATGGAAAGAAATACATAATTCATATTTTTATCATATGATTCATAATTCCTAGGTGATAGACATTATTAATTTGAGATATATCTTGATAAAACATGAATTATGATTATGATTATTGAGAATTTTGCATAGAATATATGTTAGATCATCATGATGTATGTGAATTCTATTTCTGCTAGACTTATGACAATATGATTTGGTGATTTTCTTTTGAATGAGCAAGTTTGATTTATAAGTCTAGAAAGTGATGATCGTACAATCATATCAAAGACAAAGATCACATATATAACGTTTTTAAATTTATGATAAAATTGCATTCAATAATAGAATTTATTGATCTTTGGTTTTGCATGATAATATATGATTCGTGATACAATATTCATATATATTCTAATGATTAATCCATAAACTATGTGTTTGTTGGAATTTTAGTTTCGATTATAATTTCAAATCACATAGTTATCATAAAATTTGAATAACATTGTAGATGTTATACGTAGCATATAAATTTAAGCATAAACTAAGAAGTGATGCTAGGATGATGAGTTTGAATGCAATGTTATTATATATGATTTAATGGAGATAATGTTGCATGTAATATGAGAAGATTTCAAATTAATTTTCTTTAGACCTAGAATGATATGATTAAACTTTTGATTTGATCTTAATGATACACGATGATTCTAAGGTCTAAATACATGTAGACTGTTTGCCCAGAAAGCCCGCGACCTCCTCTCGTCGTTCGTTTTTCCCGGTCTCAGCGGTCTCAAGTTAGGTGATCGTCGAGACCGCCAGCCTTCAGCCTGGTCTGATTTTCCAAGTACCCAGCGATCAAGATGGTGCGAGATCGCCGACTCAAGCGGTCTGGCCGTTTTTCTTATTTTTGTTGTTTTTGTTATTTGTACCCCATTTCCCTGCCCTGGCTCTCCTGTACCCCGGGCAGCCCGTAGTTTTTTAGTTCTGCCCGTTTGGGCAGCCCCCTCGTCTATAAATAGAGGGGTAGGGGTACCAGAAAAGCACTTTTGGCTCCGAGGCTCCAGCTTACAACCTGTGTAAGCGGTCTCATTTTTTCGTGATCGTTTTTCTCTTTGTTCCAGCATCTTCTGTCTCAGTAACCTGCACTTCGCAGTTTTCTCCCATCCCTTTTAGTGTGAATTTTGGAGGTACCATTTTTGGCACCAACAGAACGAACACGCGACCTTCAGATCCGAAGTGTCAGGTGAAATCCAGACTTCCAAGATGGCTGATCGCCGTAGAGGTCGTCCCTTGCGATCTCCCAGCGTTCCCCCTTCCGATCACAACCCGTTAGAAGCGCTTGAGCGCCGCTTCGAGCTTCGTGTTGAACAAGCTCTCCATGAGGCCGCCCGAGCTAGGCAGGACGCCACCTCTGTTCAGCAGGAGATCGCGCGGTCTCAGCAAGAGGCCGCTCGAGATCGGCAAGAAGTCGTCCGGGCTCAGCAGGAGTCTGCGAAGCAGATTGAGGCTATGAACCAGGTTCTAGCCGCGATCTCCCAGAAAATCCTTCCTCAAACCTCTCAGGTCGCCACTCCAGACCGCATGGCAGGCGGTCACCCGAGCGATCACCCCGTCTTCCAGCCCGCAGCTCCTCAGTGATCTCAGCATGAGGAGTTCGCCGCCCGTCGTAATTCTGTCCGAGGCTCCAGCTTACAACCTGTGTAAGCGGTCTCATTTTTTTGTGATCATTTTTCTCTTTGTTCCAGCATCTTCTATCTCAGTAACCTGCACTTCGCAGTTTTCTCCCATCCCTTTTAGTGTGAATTTTGGAGGTACCATTTTTGGCACCAACATAGACAATAGAGATGCATATCACACACTAAACAAGATATGAAACTATAATACCAATAATCATCACATATTTCATAATTCCTAAGGTTGATAATATTAGTTGGTTTAAGATAATTCTTGTTAGATCTTGAATTATGATATATGATTATAGTGAATTTTTAGCATATGATATTAATAGATCATGGTGGTGATTATATAGTTCATATTCATCCTTTTTAATATGTAGTGAGTGCTTATAAAGTGAATATTATACTACATATATATAAAGGACAATAAATGTTTTGGTTATTTTGAATTGTTTTGTAAATTTTCTTTTTGATTTTAATACAAGGTATCTGAATGTAGAAGATAACGATACTTAACATAATTTTTCAGAAAATAATAATTAGAGAAATCATAATTTTTTTGGAGAATAAGCTACTGCCGACGATAGTGGTAACGCCTGACATTAGCAACTCTTGGTTTCTGATTTACAATTTTGAGTTACAATTTTTGATTTAAAAACACATGTTTTTTTATATCATTTGATTCCGATTTTTCTTGATTATGATTTTTCAATATAGGGGCTATAATTTGCAACAAAGAAATTAGACAAAATATACAATAAGTTGTGCATTTAATATTTTTAGCCTAAGACCCATAAATAAACCATTTAAATCCATTTTTTAAAATAATTTCATTAGTCTTGATAGTAATTTCAATATTCAATTTATAATGATAATTCAAGACATTTATGGGTAAAGGATTTAAAAAGGATTAAACTTTAGAGAAAAGAGAAGATAGATCACTTAAAACTTATGACTTTATGTTCAATTTTAATTCAATTTGATTAGTTAAAACATTAGACTTAAGTTGTGTAAGTCATATCTTATGAAATACAAAGTGACCATAAACATGTTGGATCAAAAAAATACAAAACAAACAAGAGTAAAAGGAATAATGCACATCATAAAGTAGAGTATTGATATTTCATTTCTAATTGATTCTACTTCATGCAAATGTTAGGATACTAATGAATAAGAGATTTTTATATCCAAAGTTGACCATGTGTAATGGTTCCTTTGGGTACCCAAATATAACATGATAATTTTTGGGGAGACAAGGATAAATGGGCCCTTTTAATTAAAGTTGACGTGGCATTTTTCTTTAAGGGTCTTCATACATACCTTGGTTGTTTATCTTGTAAATTCATATTATGATTATGTGACATCTTTATATGATTATAGTTGCTTGAAAAATAATTCATTTGGAGTTTATGTTTATTCAAATTATTTTTCAAAATAGATTAATATTGATAATCATAATGAATTTTATTATATAGATTCTTTGAAAGTTTATAAGAGTGATTGTCTTTCTTTAGAATTGATTGTTGAAAGAGTGGGTTATAAAATGTGTTAAATGATTGGTTCTTATTTTGATGATTTTCATTTCCACTCTTTCTTATAGACATACTCTTATAATTTGAAGGAAAAGATTTTATAGTTTGATTTTCATGAAATAGAGATTTTAAATTTGAGTCATGATTGAAAATATATTGAGACTTATAATAGTGACTCTTAAGAATTTTGTGAGGATCATAATTCTTTTTGAAACTAAACTCCTTTTGAGTTAATGTGTGAAAATGTTCCTTTTTAGAAATGATTTTGTAAGTTAATTTATCCTTGTTATTCAAAATCTTATGATGAAAATCATTACTTGACATTTGAAATTTTTCAACAAAAAATTTTAATTGTATTAACTTACAAGTTAAAACATCATTTTCAACTATCAAATTTTCATTATATTCTTTAGACACTAAGATCCCTTTTTCAATATCCTTGAATTTTTCTTTTAAAAGATTGCAATCTAAACAAGGAGTAGTGTTTACCCAGAAGACCGCTTCCAATAGAATGATTCGCAGACCGGCCGGTTTGAAGATACAAGTCGGCCGGCTCAGGTTTTACGAGGTCCATCAACACCCACTAGCACATGCCGGGCGGTCTGACATAATTCAGATTGCCTCCAAGTACTAAAGATTATCCATGCCCAAGTCCAATAGAGCAAGTCGCGGTCTCAGGTCGGAGACCGTGCGGATTGTACCATTAAGACAAACCAAGGTTCGAGATCAAAGAACAGCCCGCAGTCTCAAGACGGAAACCGCTCGGATTACATCGTCACCTTGGTCACGTTGTCTTCAACCCCTGGTCAGGCAGGTCAGAAGGGCAAGCCGCCATGCCGCGCGGCTTCTTTCCTTTCTTCTTTGTATCCTGTCACCGCCTGCCCGTTTATCCTGTACCCGGGCAGGCGGTTATTTTATCCCTGCCCGTTCGGGCAGGCCCCCAAACCTATAAATAGGGGGCAACACTGTTCCCAAAGCACGCACACTCGAATCCAGGAGCTCGCTTGTTTGAGCTGCGGTCTCGAGTTTCCCGTCTTGCGGACTGTTTGACCGGCCGGCTTCTTCTTTCATGCACCTGTAACCGCTTCTTTTTAATCAAAGGAAAGCCCATCACAGGAGTGGCATTCGCCGTGACGGGCGAAGTCTGGCCTTGACCGCTGCTAACGGTCTCGTTTTCTCCACCTAAAAAGTAACCGGCAACCCGCAGCCTCCGACTTCCTTCGGAGGTGCGATTTCGGACTCAACAGAAACACGCGACCTTCAGATCGCGGATTGTCGGTGAAATCTTCTTTGCCATAATGTCAGACCGCCAGTTCCCCCTTGGAGACCGCTCTGATCATAGTGATGACTCTTTGTGGGAAGCCTTGGAGCAATCCAGAAGAGAAGCCGAGCGGGCTCAGAGTGCGACTGATCAGCGGTTGGACGCAATCAGCCAGACTTTGGCCCTATTAACTGAGCGGTTAGTTCCACAGCAAACCACGATTAATCAGGCGGTGACTCCAGTTCCTCCTCCGCCTCCACCTTACCCTCTACCACAAGCCGCCAACCTCCAATCTCAGCAAGAAGGTTTTGCGGCTAGGCAAAACTTCTATCAGGAAGCCGCGCACAGCATGCCGGCTCGGGCCCTTGATTTCCAGGGGGCGGCTTCTCATGCTGCCCGCCTTTCTTACCCGCAGGAGGGTGCAGCCTGTCTTTCCTACCCGCCTGAAGTTCCTATTCATCACTCCTACCCGCCAAAAGCTGCTGCCCGGTCCTCTTACCAGGCGGCTTGTCCGCGAGTAGCCGCAGCTCCGACGACTTATTATTCTGCTCCTCTATATGAAGATATGGAAGAAACTTCTCCCTTCGTGGACGAAGTCCGAGGGGAGCCTGCCCCCAATAATTTCAGAGAGCCTCGCCTGCTAGCTTTCAATGGGGAGACAGATCCCACGGTTCATTTACAAGCCTTCGAGTCTGCCATCGCTCTTAGAACCTTAACTGATGCAACTAAGTGCAAGCTTCTTATAACCTCCTTTGAAGGACAAGCAAGGGAGTGGTTTTACAGGTTGCACCCCTGGTCAATCAGTTGTTTCGCTGAGCTGCGAAGGAAATTCCTGCTGAGATTCTCTACCTCAAGGAAGAGAAAAAGTGGCCCGGCGGCCCTTTTCGATATAAAGCAGCAGGAAGACGAGACGTGGGCTCGTTTCATAGACCGCTTCCAGAAGGAGATCATGGAAGTCCATAATGTGGATCTGGAGTTGTATAGGGTTGCCCTCATTCATGGTTTGAGAGAGGCCCCCCTAAAATTCGAAGCGAATATAAGGGAGCCTCGAACTTATCAGGAAATGATAAGTTTAGCGAATATGTTCATTAGAGGAGAGAAGAGCAATCCGGGCTACGTCGTAAAGCTGGTAAGCGACAAGGAGCAGTCAAATCCGTCCTTCCATCATCCGCCATCAAATCAGTCCCACTTTGAACCCCGTTCCCAAAGGGGGAGAAACTACAAAAATAAGCAACCATTCATGGGCCATCAGCGGTTTCAAGATCAGAAACCACCGTTGGCCATCGCTCCCGCTCCATCCGCTCCTCTTCCGCAAATCATGCCGGTATACTTACAACAGTATACCGCGCAACCACCTCCAGTCATTCCATCCACTCAATATGATGACTCGCAAGAGTCATTCACTCCCTTAAACGTCACCATGAACGAAGTTGTCCAGATTCTACAAAAGAGGCCAGATTTCAAAAGGCCTGCTCCTCTGAAGTCGGACATCAGCAGTCGAAATCCGAACCTTTATTGTGAATATCATAAAGAAGGGGGGAATCTAACCGAAGACTGTCGGGCCCTTCGTTTGCTGATAGAGAGACTCCTGGGAGAAGGAAAGCTCCGGGGTCTAGTTCGGAAAGACGCAATTGCTGAACCAACTGCCGAGAAGAGAAAAGAGAAAGAAACAGTAAAAGTAACCTGGGAATGCGCCGACGTCGAAGACGCCGGCTGCTATGGTGACATCCACCCTTCCACTAAATGCGTCTAAGTCAATGATGTGGGCCCCTTAGGGGACATCTATTGTATTCATGGAGGAGCTGGAGCGGAATCATCTTGCAAATCCAGCATCGCGAGAGTTCTGAAGCAGGAAGTGGCAGCCACTACAAGTTCTCCCCCCGAAAGCACTATTGTCACCTTTGGTCAGGATGACCTTCCCCCTAATGCCAATCCTTTCGACGATGCGGTGGTCATCAAAGCCATCATCGAACATTATACAGTCCACAAGATTCTGATTGATACAGGCAGCTCCGTCAATCTCCTTTTCCGCCCGACTTTCGAAGCCCTGAAGACCGGAAAGCTTCTGCTTTCCACCGACGGGCCCCTCTACGGTTTTTCTGGGGAGAAGAAAGAAATAGAGGGTTCAGGAAAGCTCCTGGTCTCTCATGGAGGAGTGATAAAGCTAATCAATTTCGTGGTGGTAGATGCCCCGAGCAATTACTGCGCTATCTTCGGAAGGCCAATCCTTAATGCATACATGGCAGTAGTGTCTACCTTTCACCTTGCTCTCAAGTTCGCTGTCGAAGGGAAGCAGTATCGAGTCAGAAGCAACCCAAAGGTGGCTCGGGAGTGTTACGTCCGAACTGTCAACATGATCACCGACGTTCCACTTCCCGAGGCCGTGGCTGAAGTTTTGGAGATTGCTGAGTCTTCAGGGGCTGCCGAGGAAGAAAAAGATCGAGAAGGGGCTCACTTGGAACCTGCCCAAGCGACCCAAGAAGTTCCTATTGCTGAAGGGGAAGAAAAGAAGCTGGTTATCAATGCTGAGTTGCCGGAGGAGGAGAAAGTGGAGCTAATCTCCTGCCTATTGAAGAATCTGGATATCTTCGCTTGGTCAGCGGAGGATATGCCAGGAGTGGATCCAGATGTGTCTTGTCATCATCTGAACGTATCTCCCGAGTTTAAGCCCGTCCAACAAAAGAAGAGAGAAGTGGCGACCAAGCTGGCGTTGCCCATCAGAGAGGAGGTTTCCAAACTCCTGAAGGCGGGTTTTATTTTTGAAATTCAATATCCCACGTGGATGTCGAATGTTGTAATGGTTAAGAAATCTGGTGGGAAGTGGCGCATGTGCGTGGACTTCACCAAACTTAATAAAGCATGCCCTAAAGATTGCTACCCTCTGCCTCGGATAGATGTCTTAGTTGATTCCGCGGTTGGGTATGGTTTTATGAGTTTCCTCGATGCCTTCTCGGGATATCATCAAATTAAAATGCACAAACCTGACATCCCGCATACCTCATTTATCACAAACGATGGGTGTTACTGCTATCTCATAATGCCCTTCGGTCTTCAAAACGCAGGCGCAACATACCAAAGAATGATGGATACCGTCTTTAAGCATCAAAAAGGAAGGAATCATGAAGTTTACGTTGATGATCTCCTTCTAAAAAGTAAAGCATTCTCATTGCACTTAAAAGACCTTGTAGAGACGTTCGCTACTCTACGGAGGTTCAAGTTAAAATTAAACCCGCTAAAATGTGTGTTTGGTGCAAATAAAGGAAAGTTTTTTGGACATCTCTTAACTCCTAACGGCCTTGCACCAAATCCAGACAAGGTGAAGGCCATCCTTGATATGGCCCCTCCTCGAAATACTAAAGAGGTTCAGCAACTTGGGGGGAGATTGGCAGGATTGAGCAGGTTTATCTCCAAATCCGGAGAAAAAAGTGCCCCATTCTTTAAAACACTGCGAGGGGGATCAAAGTTTGAATGGAGCGAGGAATGTAACAAGGCTTTTGAGCAGCTGAAAGTATAGTTAACTTCGACTCCACTACTCCAAAGTCCCCGTGAGGGAGAAATGCTATTCTTATATCTAGGAGTCGGACCAGATGCGGTGAGTTCTGTCCTCGTTTGAGAAGAAAATAAGATGCAGTTTCCAATATACTATGTCAGCCACATTCTTAAAGATGCAGAAACCAGATATTCGATCTTGGAGAAACTGGCCTTAGCCTTGGTTATGTCTGCGCGAAGGCTTCGTCCTTATTTTCAGGCTCATTCCGTCCAAGTTATTACAGATCATCCTTTAAAAAATATTCTTGAAAAGCCAGACCATTCAGGGAGGTTAGCAAAATGGGCTATTGAACTAAGCGAATTCGAGATATCATACATCCCCCGAACAGCAATCAAAGCACAAATCTTGGCAGACTTCTTGGTAGATACAACAGAACCTAGTCCTGAGCAAGTGGTGCAATCTCCTCTGGCTTGGGTCATTTATGTAGATGGGGCTTCTGGCAGAAACTCCGTGGGAGCCGGAGTAGTGTTGATCAGTCCAAATGGCATCAGGCTGGAGCAAGCTATCAAGTTCTTCTTTCCAGTTACAAACAACCAAGCAGAATATGAAGCACTTCTGGCTGGGTTGAGGCTTGCGAAAGAGCTGGGCATAGAATATGTACATGTTAGAACCGATTCACTGGTGATGGCCTCCCATGTCTTGGGGAATTACGAGACAAGGGAGTCGATTCTGAGGAAATACCTACTGTTAGTCAAAAGGGAAATCAGAAGATTCAAGTCATTCATCATCGAGCATATTCCAAGGACGTAAAATTAGGAGGCAGATGAGTTGTCGAAGTTCGGTCTTCCATCCGGGGGAGTGACCTCTGAACTTTTTCATCCGGCAACAGATGAGGCAGAACTCATGAAAATTGATCATAATCCTTCGTGGAAGAATCCTTACGAGCTATTAATATCAAAAGGGGAGTTCCATCATTCCATCAAAGATCGGAGAAGATTCAAAAGGAAGGCGGCGTACTATTATCTGATAGCGGGAGTTCTCTACAAAAAGACTTTGATCTCTCCCTCAGCACGATGTGTTTCGGAGGATGAAATCCCAACCATACTTCAGGAAGTTCATTCCGGGGAGTGTGGTAGCCATTCAGGAGCAAAGACTCTGGAGAAAAGAATCTTAAGGCAGGGGTATTTTTAGCCAACCATGAGGAAGGATGTTGAAGCATTCGCCAAGCGATGTGTTCAGTGTCAAAAGTTCACTCCTCTTCAGCATTTGCCTGCTCAGTCGCTCCGATCAATAACTTCACCATGGCCCTTTGCAGTATGGGGGATGGATCTTATCGAACCCTTCCCAACAGCCAGCGGCCAGCGTCGCTTTATTATCGTAATGATTGACTACTTCAGCAAATGGATTGAGGCAAAGGCATTAGCGAGAACTACAACTCAAATTATCAGGAACTTTATTTGGGGAGAGATAGTCTGCCGGCATGGAATTCCGTTAGCAATTGTCACCGACAATGGTCCGCAATTTAATAATCCAGAGATGATAAACTTTTGTGACCAGGTGGAAATTGATCTTCGGTTTGCTTCGGTACATCACCCAAGAACAAATGGTCAGGTAGAAGCAGCAAATCGACAGATCCATCAACTTCTGATGAAGAGGGTCTTAAACCAGAAAGGAAATTGGGCAGACCAACTTCCTTCCATCCTTTGGACTCTTTGTACCACTCCATCTTCGGCTACGGGGGAGACACCATTCAAATTATCCCATGGCTCAGAAGCTGTTGTTCCTATAGAATTTGAGGTGTTCACTCCAAGAGTTGTATATGCAAAGGAGGGGGGAGAAGCATGGATAGAAGACAATGATGAGGCTATCAAGTATAGTCTGGATCTGATCAACGAACTTCAGGACGAGGCAACAATCAGACAGGAAGAAGTTAAAAGGAGGATGGCAAAATACTTTGACAAAAATGTCAGGGTAAAGCATTTTGCAGTCGGGGACGTTGTGCTAAAGAAAGTTGATGCAGCAGCCAGAGCAGGCAATGTTGGGAAGTTGAATCCTAATTGGGCTGGACCTTTCATCGTCAAGGAAGCACTAAAAAGTGGGGCTTATCGCCTCCAAACAAGTGAAGGAGAAGACATCTCGCGCACCTGGAGCGGTGACGATCTCAAACGGTTCTATCCTTAAAATGTCTTCTTTACTTTCCTACAAATTTTTTAGATATTACAATGAGAAGCCTCATACTGACACTTCTCCATGTCTGATGTTTCCTTTTTATTCTTATATATCAAAACTCACTGAGCCACGGAGACATCGCCAAGTTTTGCTCGAACCCCCTCAGATTGTAGTCATTAGCGTAAAACCATGAAGATCATGTGTAGCGGGGAGTTTTCGCACACGTGTAGTGGTAGCTTGCCAATTCCCGTGCGGGGGTCTTCAGAACCTTGGATCCCGGCTGATATCCGACACACCCCTGCATCAAGGGAGGTCTAGGTGAATGTTGGCTCTATCATGCCCCGAGAGGGATATAGTTACAGCTTTTATGATCTTTCTGAGGAAAGCAATGTCGGTATAGCCCCTGCGGCATAACCACACCTGCCCAACTGATCATTTTAGTCTGTGACCATCAAATACTCCTAGGTACTCTCAAGCGGTGCCTAAGCGGGACCCACAACTGAGTTGATCTCTCTGAGGAAAGCAATGTTCGCCGCCTAGGCCCACCTGCCCAATTGATCAACTCGGCTTGTAGCCCTAGGCAAGAGAGCAGTCGAGTCGCTTACATCCCTTATGACCACTTGAGGAAAGCAATGTTCGCCGCCTAGGCCCACCTGCCCACTTGGTCATCTGGGTCTGTACTTGTCTTTTTCTTTATTTCTACAGCTCTTATGACCACTTGAGGAAAACAATGTTCGCCGCCTAGGCCCACCTGCCCACTTGGTCATCTGAGTCTGTAGTCATCTTTTATTGCATTACAGGGAATTATCTCATCTCATATGGTCATTATAGACCATTTGGAGAAAAAAGCAGGACCCTTATGTATACGACAAACCAGCCAACTTGATACACAAACCGGGCGGTTTAAAATAAGCAAGTATCAGGATTATCGGGCTGTCTGGTTATTAAACCAGGCGGTTTAGAATAAATTGGTCCCAAAGATGTCATGCGGTCTGGTTTTCGGACCGGACGGTTTAAAATAAATAGGACACCATTAAATTATCACAAGGCAAATATCCGGGGATTGAGCATAGTCATGACCGGTCGACCTCGTCGTTCGAATCATGAATCTATCTTTATGGGTTTCAATTCAATCCGATCGACTAATAACAGGCTCTTTTCAATCAAGCAATTATGATTCTCATTACAAGTGTCAAAGCTACTAACCGCACAAATCGTATGCAGTCCGTGCGGATTATTAGCTAATATTATGTAAAGCTGTCATATAAATCGTTCGGGTTAAATATTAATCGCACGGTCTATCAGCTGTTTTTCTCGTGACTTAATATTCTATCTTGCAAGGAAATTATGCAAAGCCATGTTATGGTCGCACGACTTGATTGTGTCAATCTCTTGATCGGTTATTAGCTACATTCACGGGGATAGGACTTGCAGCAATCTTAGTTGCAAGTCGCTCGAGTTAAAATGCTGGCCGCTCGGTCTGTTGATTGTTCTTATGACTTGGCATTCTTCATCCTGAAAAGCAAGTATGAAGAGACTAGTAATAACCGTGCGGCTTGGTTATGTTCGGCTTCCAGGACATCACAAGGCATTCATAATAAGGTAAGGCAGAACTTGGATTTCTGTCCGCTTAATCAAATATCCGAACCGCGTCGACTATGTGACGTAATATTATTGACACTTTCTCGGGATGAATCAAATCAACTTGATCCGGATTGAAGAAACAAGCTATGCGAATAGGTTTTTTGCTAATGATTATTTTACCAGAATCCTATGAAGATCATTATCCTAACCGGCTGAGTTAATATTAAGTCGCACGACCTGGTTAGAAGGGTCAATTATCTAACATAGAAAGAGATCGCAAACAATCATAAGTAAGTCACAGAAAATAGACAGATAGACAGGTAAAAGCTTTCCATTCCATTATCAAAACATTCTTACATTATATTTTAAACCGACCGGCTAACAAAGTCAAGCCGTCGACTATTCAAAATAAAAAGCAAAATACTACTGATTATCCGACTTGAGTTTCTTAGACGTAGGAGCACTTGAGTGTTCGCTGCCATCAATTGAAACATCAGGGGAATAACCCTCGCTACCCGACGAGGATGAGCTGCTCAATTCGCACGACTTGCACCCAGTCCCTTCTTCGGAATCGCTGGACTCGGACTCTGAGCCACTCACATCACTTTTAGCCGCTGCGAGTTCTTCGGCCTCATCATCCTCGTTGTCGCTCTCCTCTGAACTGGATCCGTCGGCTTTGTTCTTTCCTTTGGCTTTCCGCCTGATCTTCTCTAACTTCTTTTGCAAGATCGGGTAGGCGTCTGAGAAGGTGAAATGCTCGAAACCAGGCGCGAACCCTTTGAGCTCCCGCAAGCGGTTAAAAGCATTGTCAATTCCCTCGGCGACATGAGGAAAGAGTTCCTCTTGATAGACCGGGTCGGTCTCGTTATACTTTGCCTGCAAAAAAAAAAAGTAAGGTAAGAGACCGTGCGGTCTGGAAAATTCAAAAGGATGGTTGGCCAGGTGATAACTTACCGACTCGGCTTCCTTTAGCCACGCATTTTCCTTCTTCAACTCGGCAATTTCCTTCTCTAGGTGATCATTCGCTTTGATCAACCTTTTGAAGGTCATTCCCATGAAGACATTGGTGATGAGGCTCTCGGCACCAACCCGCGCGGCCTCCCGGGCGAGCTCTTCCTCGGGAATCTTCCTCAACCTCCTGAAGTTCCGTCAGCCGAACATGGCAATGCTGGCGGCCTCAGCATGCCAGCCCGACTTCTCATTCGCCCAGTGGGGGAGCGCAGTAGAGACCTGGACACCGTCGCCGTCCGGATGTCAGGTCAAGACCGTGTGGCCTTTTAAATCCTTCACCTTACTGAAGGAACGAAGGGCGGAGAAGTCGCCCGAAGAGGCCGAATCCTCCCCATCGGATGGCAGCGGCTTGTTCCAGACTTGTCTTTTTCTCTTCTCCATCTGAGTTAAGACTAAACCAGCCGGGCTGACCGGCTTGTTAGCAGGAACAATGGCCTCGGCTACAAAAAGAGAAGAGTCAGCACAAAAGATCGAGCGGTCAACATTCAAGTCGGAAGCGGATTGAAGGAAAGCTCACTATCTTCAGGCCGAACATTCTCTAGCTCGGCAAGTAGCGGGATGTAATAGCTTACGTTAAGCCGCTCATCCTCGAGAAGCTTGCAGGTTTTCTTCTCGACCTCGCTTATTGCGACCTGTTGAAAGGCCTCCTCCGGCCGCACTTGCGGATTCGGGTTCAGTAGGCCAAGTCGGCCTTCGAAAATCAGGTACCTCTCTGACCAGGCTGTGACCTTGTTCGCAAGGTTGACCATCTTCAACCCGCCGCAACCGAAGTAGAGATGGCCTTTGAAGATATTCGACTCAGAGTCCGGGATAGCCCGCACCGAGAATATCTTCCTGAAAAGGTCCATAGAAAAGCGGACTCTCTCAGACTGCAGGTAGGAGATGAAGCTGCAAATCCCGGCCATCGAGTTAGGGGAGATTTGGCCGGGTACAACTCCATAATGGTCAAAAACCATGGCGAGCTCAATTGAAATGGGGAACTTGAAGCCACAATCAAAATGGTCGATAGGGATCGCGATTTGGTTTGGGCCAGAAGAATTCATCCGCTCATCACGGAGCGGAAGCCGCGCGAGCAGCGGACTGTCAGTCATATGCTTCTCAACAAATTCGTCTAATTCGGCCTTTGTCAAACGACACTCCTCGAGGTCTGCTGAGTGAAAGGCCACAGCGGCTTCGGAGCGAGTAGCAGAGGTTTTCGCAGGTCGCTTCGGCTGGCGCTTTGCTCCCATCTTGAAGTTTTGGTAAGAAGACTTTCGGAAGGGCGCTACTTATAAGAGCGGCTGATCTGCATTTAGCAAGGGTCAAATCACGGCTGGACCAATCAACCCGTGCGGGCGCATCACCATGAAAGACAATCACAAAGACATAAGTATAATTCGAGAAGGAGAATTAAAGGATCACAGAAACAAGCTGATCGGCTTATAAAGTAATCCGCAGGCACCAATCAACATACGATAAGAATGCAAAACAAATTCAAATACCCAGACCGCGCGGTCTGAAGGCAGACCGAATATAATAAAATCAAGTTCAAACAGTTGTCCAAAGGACCGAATAAAATATTACAAAACCGCTCGTCACTGGCGAGTATCACTCGGCACGTCCTCCCTGTGAAGTCGCGCGACATGATCGCCGATTTGAAGGATAGTTCCTTGCATCTGATTCATGCTGTGATTGAGGTGATTGATCATGCTATGAAGCCGTGCGGCATCCCTCTCTACCCGCGCCGCTGGAATCACACGAGTAGGTAGGGCCGTTGCGGGCTCATTTGCACTAGCAATGTGGTGGATCGTCCCGGCTGCCGGAAGAGACGAGCTCATCCCAGCATCCGGGCGGCGTGACCCACGCCAACCTTCATCAACCGCATTAATAGGACGTCGGCTTCCGCTGGCCTCCCTTGTCAACTGAAAGTACTTGTCCCTATAGTAGGTGCAGTCCTCTTCGAGCTTGCGGATTTCTTTCTTTCCGCGATCAACCCGGGCGGTCAGGGCGGCCACCTGGTCTTGCTGCGCCTTTTCCTTCTCTCGGCGCTCTCTCCGCTCGGCCTCCAGCGCTGTTCGGTTCTCCTTCCGTTTGGTTTCCAACTCAGCCCGCAGAGCAGCTTTTCATCTTGTGCGGCCTTTTCCCTCTCCTCCATAGCCCTCAACTGTTTTGTAAGGGTTTCGAAGTTCCTTTGAAGCCGGGACACCTCGTCGTCCATCCGGGTATCCGGCAGTGAAGAATGCAGCAAGGGTGGATCGAGAGGGGGAAGATAGGTCACCAGTTCGCCCGGCTTCGGAATGGAGTCACGATCGTCTGCAATGAGAAAAAAACAGTCAAAGGGTGTTCAAAAGGAGATCACTCTCTTCAAATCTTCCTCGCTTACAAGCCGCAGCGGTTTGGGTAGAATTCGGGCGGACAGATCGCCTTGCTTGCTCGGTATCAAACTTTCGGCATTGTTCTCTCCACGATCTCTCGCTTTGCCTCCGCTTAGCAGCAGAAAATTGAGCAGCGGAGGGAAAGAAGCTGGGTGACGGGTTCAACAGCGAAACGCGCGACTTGGTTCGAGGCCGCGACTTGAAAAAACGAACGGGGTGGTAATCCGCTCCCCTTTTACCTTGCAGCAGAAGATTGGGTTGCGGTGGTGGCGGCCTGGTAAGCTTATCCCTTACTCTCTCCGCCTTCACCTGCATAAGTCGGAGACCGGTCATTACAGTATCTTCGGGAGCCGGTATGGTTTTCTCGGTTCTAGTCGCAACCTCAGGGAGGACTGCCTCCTTAGTGCTGGTCGCATCCTCAGACAGGGCGGCTCCTTTCTCTCCTGGCGGGTTGGCAGCCTGCAGTTCGAAAGAAGTTCTCAGCTGGTCATCTTGCTTCTGAAGAGAATCTAAATCCCTGAGGATGTCACTTACGGAAATGCTGTGAGCATCGACGGGAGCCTGGTCATTTGACTTGGGGGAGGGAGTAATCACGCCCTCCGAGACTTCCTTCTCGCGCGACTTGCCTTGCAGGCTGTCCGCTCTCGGTTTCCCGGACGCTGCCTTGTTCTTCGCTTTTAGCCTCTTCATCTTCTTCAGAAGCCTGTCCGCCGCGAACTCCTCTTTCTTCCTCTTCTTCGACTTCAGGGCGGTTGGTTTTTCCGGACTATCCTCGATGTTCACTACTAAGGCTTGCTGGTCGCTCGGCTTGGGGGAGTCAACCGCCTCTCCCCTTCGTCTCTTATTTTCAGATGGAAAACCCCGGATGGGGTAACCTCCACTTTGAAAGACTCATCCCCATCGCCCTTCGGGATGACGGTCTCCGAGTCTGCCTTATCCGGCAGAGGAGGTGGGTTGTTTCCTTTGTCAGAAAGGGCTGGGTGATCAGCTGGGGGTGGGTTCGGACTACTCGCCTCCTTTTTAGTCGATAAGTCGACTGTTAGCTTGGGAAGCGGGTCAGTTGGCTTACTCGTAGAAGCGATCGTTACTGTATTATCAGTCTGCGTCGTCTTCTTCTTCTTCTTCTTCTTATCCTTCGAACGGTCTCTCTCGCGGTCTTTTCCGGGCTTCTCAAGAACTTCGAGATGGGCCATTAAATCCACCATCTTTTTCGAAATCTCCTCGGAAATTTAAAAATATGCGGGGATTATGTTTACCCAGAAGACCGCTTCCAATAGAATGATTCGCAGACCGACCGGTTTGAAGATACAAGTCGGCCGGCTCAGGTTTTACGAGGTCCATCAACACCCACTAGCACAGGCCGGGCGGTCTGACATAATTTAGATCGCCTCCAAGTACTGAAGATTATCTAGGCCCAAGTCCAATAGAGCAAGTCACAGTCTCAGGTCGGAGACCGTGCGGATTGTACCATAAAGACAAGACAAGGTTCGAGATCAAAGAATAGCCCGCGGTCTCAAGACGGAAACCGCTCGGATTACATCGTCATCTTGGTCACGTTGTCTTCAACCCCTGGTCAGGCAGGTCGGAAGGGCAAGCCGCCAAGCCGCGCGGCTTCTTTCCTTTCTTCTTTGTATCCCGTCACCGCCTGCCCGTTTCTCCTGTACCCGGGCAGGCGGTTATTTTATCCCTGCCCATTCGGCCAGGCCCCCAAACCTATAAATAAGGGGCGGCACTATTCCCAAGGCACGCACACTCGAATCCAGGAGCTCGCTTGTTTAAGCTGCGGTCTCGAGTTTCCCGTCTTGCGGACTGTTTGACCGGCCGGCTTCTTCTTTCATGCACTTGTAACCGCTTCTTTTTAATCAAAGGAAAGCCCGTCACAGGAGTGGCATTCGCCGTGACGGGTGAAGTCTGGCCTTGACCGCTGCTAGCGGTCTCGTTTTCTCCACCTAAAAAGTAACCGGCAACCCGCAGCCTCCGACTTCCTTCGGAGGTGTGATTTCGGACTCAACAAGTAGGAATTTTAACTGAAGAGCATGAAAGAGAATTTGAAACATCAATATAAGATTCTACTTTAGCGTTTGCTTTTAAAATTTTATTTTCTAAATGTAATTTGGAATTAGCATGTTTCAACTTTGAAATTTTACCTTCAGCAAATTTAAGCATACAAAATGTAGAAATTGAATTTGTTACAAAAAGAGAAAATTTAGATTTTCTTACCTTGCTATAGTTTCCGTCTTCTCTTTTGCTTGATGTTTTGCCATCAATTGAGTTCAATATTGTTTCTCTCTTAGATAGATCTTCCTCCAAGCATGAGTCTTCATCGATTTCTTCTCTTGGATCCATAAGGAATTCCTCTTGTTCATCATCTGTGGAAGGAAGACTATAAGTATTCTCAAGAACTTTCCAAACTTCATAAGCAGTAGGAAGTGTATAAATAAGTTTGAAAATATTTTGATCTATTGCACAATATAGACTATTCATTGATTTGACATTTAAAAACATTTCTTTTTTATTAAGATTACTTGGGGGCAATTTAATTGGAATATTCCAAACTTCAATATCCAAAGATTTAAGAAATTTTTCCATAAGAGTTTTCCACCCATTATAATTTTTGCCTTCAAATAAAGGTGGTGCCAAAGATTTTTTATTTATAAGAAAGTTCCCCACACTTGTAGAAGCGAGATCATGAGATGCCATTATTCCTGGTTTTTAAACCGTTTGGAATCCTACCCTCTAATACCACTTGTTGGATCGATTGGCGCCCTTAGAGAGGGGGTGAATAAGGGAATAAAATCCTTTTTGTATTTTTATGAAAATTACTAAATTGTTTTATAATAGGAGAAGGCAAAATAACAATTTAGCTAAAGGAAGAGAATATTATAATTTGCAATTTTAGAATTTAGAAACAAGTGCTAAATTGTTTTATGATGAAAGAGATTAAAATAAACAATTTAGACAAAGTGATTCGAATTGAAAGCTTTGTAACCAATACAATAGAGAATATGCCAAGAGAAAGAAATCAAGTAAACAAAAAAAGAGACATGATTGTATTATATGAAAAAAGTGTTTACATAAATTTGATTTCAATATCGCTAGAAATCAGAGGCGTACAAAAGTAAAAATCTTTTCCTTTCTATACCGACTTGTATCCCCACAAACCGGTTGGCTTTAGCCTATCCTTCCCCAGATATGGCCTCAAGCCGCTTTAGCCAATCCTTCCCTGTATATGGCCTCGAGCACCCCCTAGATCTAATCTCCTAGACCTAGTCGCCAACTCACGTGGCGAATTACCCCCTAAGCCGCGCAAGGACCTAGTCGCCAACACAAGGTGAATTCTCTAAATGGTTATAAAAATATATGGAATGAAAATAAAGATAACAATAATAAAAACTCCCTATATGAGATCTTTTGAAGTTGGATATGAAGGTTCGCTGTAGTATGAGCGAGGTCAAAGCGATCGTCCTTAGAATGTAGCGTGACGTAGTCCTCCTCCTGAATTCTCCTTAGGCTTTTTGTGGGAGATCCATCTTCGACAGCATAGCAGCAGTAGAATTGTGGCACAAGCAATATCTCTGGGATGGATAGCCAAAACAAGAAAGAAAGCTCCAATTTATTGACCTTGGAGCTAGCGCCTACGGTAGTGTTCGTGTAGAGCGGTTGCGAAACCGTCGGTGGCGTGGCGCTGTGCACGAACTTGAGCTAGCGCCAGGCGGTAGCGCTAATGCCTGCATTATCCCCTAACGCTGGTGGTAGTGCTTCAGCTCAGTTTGTTGGTTCCAAGCTGCTTTCTACCTATGGAGTATTGCACCTATAGTTCCTGCACACTATAAACACACGATAAGCAAGATCAAATACAATTTGAGATTTGTTATTCTCAAACAAAGGGATGTGACACACATGTCCAACATAGGTGATGACTCCTAGGCTTGTATCTCCCTCCCCAAGGTACCCCCTAACCCTAGACTCCTTCTTCCCCCTCTGAAACCCTCATCCGCAGTCCCTACAGCCACCAAAACTACCAGCCGACTGCTGTCCAGCACTTCCTACAGCAGCCGACAGCCCTGAACCATAGTAAAATTTCACTGTTCATTAATGAAATACACTATTCATAACCTTTAATTCTCCCCCCCCCCCCCTGAACCACCGCCAGCCACCCTAAAACCCCTCCTAAGCTGCCACCTTCCCTCTGTACAGCAACCTGCCGCCCTTGCTGTCCAGGTCCCAACCGCCGTTCCTCAAGCAGCGCTCCTCCTTCCCACAAGCCCACAACAGCCCTCCTCCCCCACCGCCAACCCAAGCAACCCTCCTCCCTGCCGCCAATCCATATCAGCCCTTCTCCTAGCCACCAGCCCTCAGCCCTCAGCCACCCACCCGCTTGCCTCCATCCGCCTTAGATCCAGTCATCCCCTACAGCATACCACCTCCGGTTCTGCATTGGATTGCCATCAAAGTGCATCGTCTCGTGGGATCTCCATTGCCTTGGGCAACCCAATATTTTGTGAGTTTTTTTTGTTGTATGGATGTTTAATTTTCAATATTAATATATGGTGTTATGCTTTCCTATTTGCTTGGATCTTTGGAATACTAGTTGTTTGCTTTAGATTATTTTGTAATTTGCAGGGCTTATTAGCCGCGCGCTCATGCTTTGGTCCTCCACGTGGAGGAAAACCTATGCTTACTTTGCCCTAGTAAATTATTTTGCCTTGCTGTGAATTTATCTGCATGGGATATTTTAATTATTATCTAACTATGGCTTAACCGTCAGATTTGCATAAGATTTAGGGTTAGGTCGCCGATTCTCTCGCTGCCTATAGATTCGTCCTGCGTCAGATCTCAAACCCGCAACCTCCTTGATAAGGATCCTTCAAACCAATCCTCATTACTTGAAGATTCCTTGTCAAGGAGGTTGCGGGTTTGAGACCCCCCTCAACAATTTGTCACTGCTGAGAAACAGGTGCGAAGAGCAGGGGTTGGGGTGGCTGTGTTGCAGCCCGATAACATAGTGAGTGTGTCATTACAATAAAAAGTGCACTTTTTATCTGTAACGCCGCCAAGGCAGGCCACAACCTCATCCTGGTTCGCTCGGACTGCAGCCCATGTGTAACCCCAACCCCTCCCTGCGCCTATTTCTCAGCAGCTATGTGTTGTTGAGGTGGGGTCTTGAACCCGCATTCTCCTTGATAAGGAGCCTTCAAACCACTCATCATCACCAATTAAGCTGCAAGTTGTAATACCTCATTTTCCAATGATAAGGAATCAATAGCAAAAACTAATAGCAGAACGGTAACGCCGCGCAGTATGATTACCGCTGGTGGTAGCTCTCTTGCCATGTCGATGAGATGAGGTATCATGACAACAAGAAGATTTAGCATGTCGATGAGAAGAGTTAACGCTGCGCGGTATGGGTACTGCTGGCGGTAGCTCTCTTCATATATCGATGAGAAGAGTTAATGATGCTCACGTCAACATTAGAAGCGGTGACTACAGCACTTGAGTGATACCACGACGTGGTAGCTGTTACCGCTGCATGGTAGCTGACGGACCAAAATTTCTTAAACTCTAGATCGTGATCGTTAGATTCGTTTGGATCTTGATCCAAGGGTGGAGATTGACTCCTGGACATATTAGGTCGGCAACAAGGGGAAATATCCTCATTTATATCTTGGTTTTCTCTCTCCAAGGTTAAGAAAGAGGAGATGCAAGGAGGAAGAAGGAGGGCTAGATCCTGCCAATGGAGGGGCTTCAGAGCTCCAAATCGCGAGCTGAGTCCAAATCAGCGGAGAGGAACCCGCTACGGCCATTTCCATCAAATTCAATATTCGATTCATGGTGCCCAAGCTAACGTCAAAGGTAACGATCCTCCTCCCCGATCTTACGATGTGTTTGGTTCTTTCATATTTTGATATGCTTGCATAGGGCGTGTCTACTCCGCTATTTAATGGAGTGCAAGACCCCATTGGTTCATTGGAACCACTGGTCGATTGTGTCCACCCCCGACAGTATTTATAAGTAGAGAATTTGTTATTCGTGTGGATTTAGGCATTTTGTGTGAATTCTACCCGTGGTCGTAGGCTCGGATCAGTGATGTGCTTATGACGTTGCATTTAAGTTAAGCTTAGTTTGCGAGCCGGCAAATGACTCCGTGATACGTAAAATTTAAGATATAATTATATTCTATGAACTATAGGCAAGAGCACCTATCATTCATAGTCTAGGAAATTTAAAAATAAATATCAAGTGTCATATTCCACAGGTCTGTTGATTAATTCTAATCACGCAACTTAATATTATTTTATCTAAATATAAAAGGATGTTTAGAATAATAAAAGAGAAAAAGGAAGAAGAGAGCATTTGATCGGAAATCCTTCTTAAGTTGGATAAATCGTAAAAACTAAATTCATAACAAATATGATAGAATAGCTCGACCGTGGAGGTTCCCAAATTATGAAAGAGTCTCTCTCGAAAATACGCTACCAACTAACCTTAGGTTGATCGATTAAGACCCCTCGGCCAGTCTGAAGCTTGCTTTAGGCGGTGAACCCCACTATTGGATTTGACTCCAATCCGGAAGATTTATGTCATCCTCTCTCGAGGGGTGCATACAACTCCTTTCACCGATGAATGATCTTCTCGTATTCACAGATCTCGATCAACTAGAATATGAATCTAAATTTACTATCATATACTAGCAATATGAAATCAATAAATTAGAAATAAAAAATGAATCGTAACGATTCTAAAACTAAAGCTATGAAAATGAGAAATTACAAAATAAGAAACTTAAGAATTCTTCCAATTAAATGTTATTAAACTAGCTACTCAAAATTGAAAAGAACATTTTTATTTCTAGCAAAAAAAAGTACAAGTTCAAGTAAAGTAGATCTAAACTAGGAATTAAAAGTACAAGACAAAAAATAAAGTTTCACTAAGAAAAATGCAGAAAACTATACTAAAAATGATCCAAACTAAACAAGGAATCCCTCTGGAACTCTTGGCAGCAGCTGGCTTTTATAGGCAGAAAATTGGAGAGTCACGCCCGTGACCAAGGGCGTGTAAGGTGCGTAACTGCGACTTTGAAAGCCCGGGAATGTTGGGGGAGAGAAACCGCCAAAAATCAATTACATGGCGGGTCACGACCTAGGTCACGCCCGTGACCTAGGGCGTGTCTTGACCGAGTGTGGAAACAGTGGAAAACAGCGTGATCTGGAGTTATTCTGGCAGTTGTGAGAAGGGTCACGCCCTCGGTCACACGCGTGACTGAGGGCATGTAATATTAAACTTAGCTGGCGACGTGTTCTGGCAGCTGGAAGACGACTGGGCTGGGTCATGGCCATTACTTGAAGTCACGCCCTTGGTCATGCCCGTGACCAAGGGGGTGTAACTTTAAAACGACGTGGCAAAGGTCTTCTGAGGGATGAAGGAGGGACACGACAGTGACACAGGTCATGCCCCTAGGTCACGCCCGTGACCTGGGGCGTGTACTGAGGAGTTTTGCATATTTGTTCCAAACTTTCCCCTGAATACGGTTGTGGGCTCAAATTTGTTATTGACAGCCCCAGATGATCTGAAAACACAAAACAAAGTAAATTAGATATATATTAAACTAAAATTATATAAAAACAAATTAATTAATACTAAAATATTATATAAAAATAACTATAAATAATGTACTATCAAATACCCTCATACTTAATCTTTTGCTATTCCAGAGCAAAACTAATTCATAAGCATAAGAAGAATTTATAGGACATTTTCGAAGAGAATTACTCTTAATCATGCACTCTAAATATTATATGACAAAAATCAAAACAAGTTAGAAATAAAATTTAGACTCATAAGAAAGAACTTATAATTTATATATTGAATTGTGGAGAATAAAAAATTAATTTCAAAATTCTCTAACTAAATTTTCATAATCAAAAGTGTATTAAATTAAACAAAATAATCTAAGATTAAAATTATAGAAATTTTGAACTTCATAAGAAACTTTATAGAAAACTTCAAAATATTATTTAAGCTCTCTCAAATAAATCTTGGATTATAATTAATATTGGATAAAATAGGATAAAAATTAGCAAAGAAGAAGTTTTTTTTGTTTGGGAAATGATAAATTTTATCCTCTCATTTCCATTTTTTAAATTTTGTTCTTCTTTAAAATCCCAAATATATATGTTGAGGAGTGATGAATTTTATCCTCTCAAGTCAGTGTCTTATGATCTTGTACAAATTTGGGTGCATATGTTTAGGAATGATGAATTTTATCCTCTCATTCCATGACATATGATCTTTTAATTTTTTTTATATTGCCAAACAATAGGTTAAAATTTAGCAGAAGGACTAAGGTTTAAAGGCTATAAAATTCCAAAGAAAAATATTTTGAGAGCATAGAAAATATTTTTTAGCAATCTTAAGCATCCATGAGCTAAAATTAATATAAGTAAAATCTAAAGATATTAAGCACAATTTCTACAAAATTGAATCATGATATTTTAAAGAGAGAAAGTAAAACTAAGAAATATTCTAAACAACCCAAGATAATGAAAAATTTGATAAATCAAATTCATCTAAAAATTAAAACTAATAAATTTTGAAGAGACATAAAATAAAGAAATACATGAAAAGAAAACTCCTTAAAAAGCCTATAAAGAAAACTCATAATTAAAATTAATTATGTCTGAATAAAGTTTGGAGAAATTTAATATTACAAAATTTATTTTATTAGAATCTTTTTTAAATAAGTTTTTTAATTTTTAATTTTTTATTTTTATAATAATATAAATTTTTTTATTCTTGAACTTCCCAAGGGCTACCCAATGACGGGCTCGCAAGATACTTGGCGGTTTTGTGAGATGAAAACTCACACGACCCTTTCGCAAGAAATTAGATTTTTTACTTTTATCATTCTCTTTTTTTTGGTTTTATTTTTAAAATAAAATAGAGAGAATCCACCCCCATACCTAAAAATAAACATTGTCCCCAATGTTTATAAGCCAAGTAGGAGGGTAAAAAGAAGTAAATAAAAATGCTGAAAAATTAAATTGTAATTAAGTTAACCAAGGGTTGCCTCCCAAGAGCGCTTTGTTTAACGTCTTTGAGCTAGACGTTAAGGGTTAGCTAAAAGGATATTCAAATTTAAAATGCACAGGCAACTCCCTTAATTCACGCTGAGGTGAATATGCCAAAGACAGTTGCCCGGCGACTTCGCCGCTATAAGCTTGATTCATTTGTTGTCCATTAGCTCGAAATTGTGAATCCAAATTACCTATACATACCTTAGGTAATTTGGATTGTTGGAGAAGAGCGGCAAATGGATCGGTGAAAACGTTTGGTTGCAACGACTCATCCTCTACATGAAAAGCTTTAGTATCAAAAGATTAAAAAATTAGCGAGTCAGGAAATTTTTCACAATGAGAAGTTTCTTGTGAAAATAAATGATCAAGCTCCGGTTGTTCATTTTCTAAAATAAAATTTTGTTTAAAAAATCTTGTGCAGTACCAAGCAGAATAAAATTTCCGAACACAAAATTTTCATGAATTTCAAGTTGTGAAAATTCAAGAAAAACAAAAGAAGATCCAGGTGGAGTTGGGGAAGAAACTTGATCTTTTGCTACTTCATCCGGTGTGCCCATAATATTAATAAATTCTTGGTACAAATTTTGTTCTTCATTTTTGGTAAAAGAAACTATGGGATTACATGAAAAATCATGTTCCTTCATAACTAAATTATCCAAAGATGGAGAAAAAGCACTAGAAGAAATAATATTTTCACCTAAATTTTGGGGAGGAGGATCAAATTGAAAATGTGAAATGTCCCCAAAATTAGAGTACGAGAATAGCAGCGCAAAAGAAAAAGAAAAAAAAATCCAGATCTAAAGGTCGATCTTCTTTGCTCCGGAAGCTATCCGGGTGAGCTTGCCACAAAGAATAATCTACTTCGGAGCTAGAAGAAAAATTATTAGAAACCAAAAAATTATTCGCGCGAAAATTGGAAAAAATATTTTCATCAAATTGAGAATAATTATTTTCATCAAAAGAGAAAAAATTATGATCGTAATTATTATCAAAATTATTCACATAAGATTGAGAAAAATCATTTTCATAATATAAATTTTGATAACAAGAATGATAAGAACATTCATCACTTTGATGAGGCGCACCATAATAATTACAACTAATTTGGTGCTTTCGTGCGGCTTCCAAAAGATGTACTTTATTTTGAACCTCGGCAACTTTAGCGACCAATTGAGATAACATTATTTTTTTGAGAAAGAAATTTAGACAACTGTCACTTAATAGAATGAAATTTGAAAAGAAAACTCAAAAAGAGAAATGGGGCGGAGAAAGAGAATGATAAAAGTAATACAATTTACGCTTTCAAAATATCAACAATAATAACTCCTCGGAAACGACGCCAAAAACTTGATACGTAAAATTTAAGATATAATTATATTCTCCAAATTCTATAAACTATAGGCAAGAACACCTATCGTTCATAGTCTAAGATATTTAAAAATAAATATCAAGTGTCGTATTCCACGGGTCTGTTGATTACTTCTACTCACGCAAATTAATATTATTTTATCTAAATATAAAAGGATGTTTAGAATAATAAAAGAGAAAAAAGAAGAAGAGAGCATTTGATCGGAAATCCTTCTTAAGTTGGATAAATTATAAAATCGAAATTCATAACAAATATGATAGAATAGCACGACCGTGGGGGTTCCCAAATTATGAAAGTGCCTCTCTCGAGATTACGCAACCAACTAAACTTAGATTGATCGATTAAAACCCCTCGGCTAGTCGAAACCCTAAGCTTACTTTAGGCGGTGAACCCCACTATTGGATTTGACTCTAATCTAGAATATTTATGCCATCCTCTCTCGAGGGGTGCATGTAACTCATTTCACCGATGAATGGTCTTCTCGTATTCACGGATCTCTCAATCAACTAGAATACGAATCTAAATTGACTATCATACACTAGCAATATGAAATCAATAAATTAGAAATCAAAGGTGAATTGTAACAATTCTAAAACTAAAGATAAGAAAATGAGAAATTACAAAATAAGAAACTTATGAATTCTTCCAATCAAATGCTATTAAACTAGCTACTCATAATTGAAAAGAACATTTTTATTTCTAGGAAAAGAAAGTACAAGTGCAAGTAAAGTAAATCAAAACTAAGAATTAAAAGTACAAGGCATAAAATAAAGTTTCACTAAGAAAAATGCAGAAAAAATATACTAGAAATGATCCAAACTAAGCAAGGAATCCCTCTGGAACTCTCGTCAGCAGCTGACTTTTATAGGCAAAAAAATGGAGAGTCACACCCTTGGTCACGCCCATGACCAAGGATGTGTAAGGTGCATAACTGCGACTTTGAAAGCCCAGGAACATTGGGGGAGAGAAAATGCCAAAATCAATTGCATGGCGTGATCTTGAGTTATTCTAGCACTTGCGAGAAGGGTCACGCCCTCGATCACGCCCGTGACTGAGGGCGTGTAATATTAAACTAAGCTGGCGGCGTGTTCTGGCAGCTGGAAGACGGCTGGGCTAGGTCATGGCCGTGACTTGGTGTCACGCCCGTGACCAAGGGGGTGTAACTTTAAAACGACGTGGCAAAGGTCTTCTGAGGGCTGAAGGAGGGACCCGAGCGTAACACAGGTCACGCCCCTAGGTCACACCTATGACCTGGGGCGTGTACTGAGGAAATTTGTTCCAGAATTTCCCCTAAACACGGCTATGGGATAAAATTTGTTATTGACAGCCCCAGATGACCTAAAAACACAAAACAAACTAAATTAGATATATATTAAACTAAAATTATATAAAACTAATTGATTAATACTAAAATATTATATAAAAATAACTATAAATAATGTATTATCACTCCGAGGAATGCGTCATTTTGTTGCGGGGTTTATGATCAAGAAAGATCGTTGAGCACCAAATAAAATCCCATGAGTGTTAGGTGGTTGAATGCAAACCTTCACAACCAATCATATTGGAAATGACCTTGACCTCCTACGTCGATAGTGTGTGTGAAGCCATGATCCCTTGTGAGGATGGGGGTGTATAGCATAATGAATTAGCATTGTTTATGTTAACTTGCTCCCCGGCCGAGGGGAAGCCGCACCTACATCATGATGATTACACGGTGAATTAAGCACATGAAAAGGCCAAATCAAACTCATCCCATGTGGTTTAGTGTGAGGGATACCTCTTGAATGTTATTCGATCATGGTAGAGGTTGTGATAGGCTTAGACGCCTGATCGGTAAAAGCTCAATTGTTATCTAAGTTCACGGGCCAAGGGGAAGTCGCACCCATATCGTGAGGATTACACGGTGAATTGAGCACGGGCAAAGTCTGAATCAAACCCATCCCATGTGGTTCAGTATGAGGGATATATCTTGGAAGTTGTTCAATCATGGTAGAGGCTATGATAGGCTTAGACGCCTTGACCGATAAAAGATCAATTGTTATCTAAGTTCACGTAACTTAGCTTGGTGGTAGTGCTCGTTTGAGTATACACATATTGCATGCCTTATGTGCATGAAGCGCGTAGTCACGAGTACCCGCGTTATAGTTATTGTGATAATATGTCAGCCTCATGCATGTTTGCTTTGGCGGTTACGGGCGAACCCGATTATCATATACTGCATACCTAGGTTCCCTTTATTTACATGCTCAACCTAGACAAATTGATTATGCTTGAAACATCACCTGGTATAGAGTAGTTACACTTTCATTGTTTTCTTACATATTGCATGTCCGGCTTGCCTTCAAGTGAGCGGTGCTCCGCCCCGGAGCGGGCTAGGATGGTTGGGGTGGGATTGTTATGCAGTTTGTGGTCGACTCATAGTTGACCCTCGTTTACCTCTTATTTGTGTATGGTACAGGTCCTAGCGAGCCAAACGGGAAATAGCGGGATGAAGTCCAATGCTGAGTTGGCCCTCAAAGGCCAAATTCTTTACTGCTTTACATGTATTGATGGCAAGTGTGTCGATGTATGTTTAACACAATTGTACTGATACACTTGGATGTAATCTAAGGCCATAAGGCCAGAACCCTGTACTTGTTTTCACTCCTAGTATTTTTGTGGTCATTCATGTTTTTAATCAAAGCTTTCGTTAGTGTGTTTTTCTTTACTTTAAGCAGTCTTACTTTTCTGTTATCATCTTTAATATCTAGCTTGTGTCTTCAATATGGTGTGGGGTCCCAGCCGGACCTATTGTTTGTTTGTACAGGTAGGGTGTTACAATTTGATATCGAACATTAGAAGTCAATCCGTAGGATTTAGGATTCGAGGATGAAATCTTTTAAGGGATGGAGTGCATGTGTAGTGCGTCACCTTAAAATGACAAAAATGAGATGAATGTCCACTTAGAAATAAAAAACATGCTGTCACAACCCGCATTTTCCCATGAATATAATAAATATTATCAGAGCAAGGGAAAACATGCGTTATGATGCCACGTCCTGTAGGGGACAACAGACGCTCAGGCAACCACTCCTTACGAATAATTTATAAAGACATGTAAACCTTAGGACCATTGCTAAACTATCTGTAAGATCTCTTTTCTCAAAACCCGTTCGGGTACATGAAAACTCGAACCTCTCCCGCATCGCACGGTTGAGGTGGATCTTCGCCCAGAATCGCTGCCTTGCGATATCACCAACACTCGGGTTGGCTAACCCCGCACAGCACCGACTCTGCCGGCTATACGATCATAAGTAATATATGCAAAAATAAGTACAGAATTAAAGGCATGTCCACATGTCACAACATCATATAGAATATAATGAAACAGAAATGTCCAAAAAGAGACAGTACAAGCAAAAGGGGCTTAAGCCCGATACATATCCAAAAATGAGTACTCTCTCTCTCTCTACAACATGCGGAAACTACAAAACTCTCAAATACTAAAATCTAACTATCTAATCATCAACCTGTGGCGTCGTGGTAGTACGCTGCATCCGCTGCTCAGGTCCTGCCATCTCGTCCAGCTGCGCGTGGGACAACTCCGTCTCCTCGGACTCCTGCGGTCACAACCGACCGTTAGTCATACATACTAAGTCGTTTTGTCCTCGCCTCCCTCCATGACTCCTAGGAACCGAGAGGGAGGAAGAAGCGGAGGACAACAAGGGGTAAACAAGGAAAGAGGTGACATGGCTCTAATCTAGCAAGTATAGGAAAAGCAGTAAAACTAGCTAGCAGTATAGTGCAAATAAATGACAGTAAAGTAGAGCATGAAGTAAACCAGTAATAAAAATGTGGTGTAGTAAGTAAAACTATTCTACCATCACAGATTCGTACCTTATCTTATATGAACGCCCATACGACATATAAGTTAAGATGTCCAGGTAACCCATCATATAAATGAGCCCATACTAATTTATATGATGGGGGTATGCTAATGTGTATGTTATACTATGCTATGCTTATGATGACTTAATGTGTTTATGCAATGTGACTCACCCACACGACTCTATGCACACAGACCTTTATAGTTCCCAATTTGTTAGAAAGGAAGCCAACCTTTCGGGTACCGACCGTCGTGGCTCACGGTGGCAGTGGATCGGGCACTCCACATCCTAGGCGGGTATGCTCACTACCAAGCCTAGACCTCACGTACGCCTCAATGCTAAGAACACAACAACGGAGCTCCTGCGTACTCTTGCTGGAATCCACCAGACTTTAAGGTCGGGGTGGGTTATCAGGGATTGTCCTCCAGACCGCGGTACTCAAACTTACCGGCCCTCTAAACCTCACCCTCACCTGAGTCAACGTACTACTGTCAGTGACACGACTAGCCTAGTACCGAAGACTCGCCACTATTTGCATAAGAAACAGGTGTTATTAAGTCCACCCGAGCCTCCGGCTCAGGGACTAACACACAAGCTGATCCAACCCATCTCCTCCTCGAAGGAGATCCAGACTAGTTTACTGACCTAATTAGGCTACTCTTGCCTACAATTTAGTTAGTATTATAATTAGGGTGAATCTTGGACTTCCCGCGGTATACCCCGTAAAGGGGCCCCCAACGGTACTAAGGATTTAAAGGGGATCAACCCCACCATCCTCTTTCTCAAGACAATTACTTTAGTTGGTGATTAACCTTTAGTTCACCCCTCATTATTTCATATAATTAAAGTAACTTAACTCAACACCCGTCCCACCCAATTGGGTTGGACGTACCTCCACCCTCATGCACCAACCCTAGGTTTGACCCTCTTTGAATCATTGTAAGCAATAACACAAATACTGAATGGCCATAACTTCTAATCACTATTTAAGGGTCTGAATTGTCTAAAATTCAAAATTCTATTTTACTAATCGCAGACCACTAGGTTGAACTAACCTCAAGCCTCAAAAGGAGATCCTTCTAAAAACTCATCACCAGGGTCTGGTATAATTATACTAGGCTCCCAGTGACCTTAATAAGGTATGTTCCAATTTCCATAATTTTCCATATTAATTTGGTATTTATTATTATTTAAAGTAGTTAAGGTCTTAGGTCAAATTACACATGATCTATCCTCAAAATACTTCTACATGCTACATGAAAATTATCAGTAAGGTAATATTCCCTATCAAGGTGGTTTACTGAGTTTCATGACCCTAGGATGCCATGTGGCCTACTAAATCATCATAGTTGTATAATTACCGAAATGCCACTATAATTAGGAAAAATAATATTTCCCATCTGAAAATTCTACAAAAATTACCAAGTGTCCAAATGGGGGTCTAGAGTCCTCTGCCAAATATTTATATCATTACCATATGATTTGACTAATTAAAATGATTTAACATCCAAGTGTAGTAAATACCAATTTCCACATGATGTACATGAAATACAAATCCGCAGGCTTCCAAATAATTATCTTGGGTATACATAAACAAAATATGACAGATAACCAAGTTTCATAAGTTTGCCCAATGATTTGACATTTTTCATAATTAAATTCCTCTAAGCTAGTAAGCACTTAAAAATTCCTCCACAAGAAATAACACTTCAATAAATTCTACTAAAATTACCATAGCCTATTTTCATCCCAATTTAGCCACTGATAAAATATCATAACCATACAAGGACATCTGACCATGCATTTTATTTATTTGAGGAAATAGTGGCAATTTCATTTAATAAGGGAAAAATACATAAATGACTCAAAATATTCCCAATAAATTATCTAAGCCATTTTATTCTCTTAAAAACATGACTACAAAGTTCTGAGCTAAGGAAAGGAAATTTGGTCCTATGTCCTACACAAACCCTAAATTGCAACCCTAAGGGTTTACCCTTAGGGTTTTAGGACACACCACCCTAATGGCTCCAAATGCTCCATTAGGTGGTGTCATATGCATTATTATAACATTACCTACATAATCATCCTGATGGGAGGAGGCCAACTCACTCAACTCCTCAAAATGGACTAAACCCTAATTTGCCCCTCAAGGGCCCTCATTAGGGTTTCCCATTTTCCATAGCAAATCAACTCCAGATGGAGTGAAAATTTAGGCAGGCACTACACATGTATTAAAGAGCATGCCACCAAAATTTGGTGTCATTTGGACTTCATATGCTCCAAAAATCAACTTTATTTAAATATCTTAACTACCACAAAAACTATAGGTAAAAGTGCCCATCAAGGGCTGATCTTTGGGCATAGGGTGCTCCTAGGGTATACCTACCCATGGTTAAAATCTCAGCTTCAAAACTTGAGAGGTTTAGGCTAGGTAATTATTTTAGTGGACTGACCTAGTGTAGGACCAGTCCTAGTAAAACAGCTCCCCAGGGAGCTGTGGGTCACCAAATGACCTAAACTCAAGCCCTAATGAAAGGTAAGGTCAAGGACTACAACTTTTATGTTGGGCACTTTTTCTAATTCAGTCATTAAGGGCCCTTAATTAATTTTTGAAGTGGGCTGGTCAATCAGGGCAGAAAAATCCAAGGAAATGAATTAAATTAATTAAAGAAAAGAGGGGCACGAATCTTGAAGCAGATCCAGAGGCTGCCGGCTCGTCTTCCTCCTCCAGCCAACGGCTGGGATCGAGCTGAGCTGGGCGAGTTTGCGACCAAGTTCGCCGGTGATCCAGCCACCACCACCGCCGACCAACACCACCGACACCTTCGTGGTGGTCGGGGCTACCATCCACCGGCGACTGGCGGCCGGAGGCGGAGGTTTCTGACGATCCCAGCTTCCCATTTCGAGCGGAAAACCATGGATTTAAGGAATGGAATCGGGCTCAATTGAGCCCGATCCTTCTTCGTTTTGTGATAGGAAGCTAGCATAGGGGGAGGGGAGGAGAAACGAACCGTGATTGGGGCGTGGCGGCGGCTCCGGCGGCGGTTCACCATGGCTAAGCCTTGCTCCGGCGAGCCTGCTCCCGACCTTGATTCTCCTGCTATGGCCTTTCTCCAGGTGTCATTCCCGACTGCTCTCTCCCTTCTGAAGCTGATGGTGTGGCTGGAATGAGGTGGGGAGGCCTCTATAGCTTGATTTGAAATCAAGCTTTCTCGGGTAGCCTCCTTGCTGCCACCCTCCTACACCTGCTGGCCTCCTGCTTCCCTCTGGGTCAAGCCCAGATCAACAGCAATCAGGGCTAGCCCCTAGGCTGATTGGAGGTGGAGTGTTAGAGGGGGGGTTTGCTTTAACCTTTTCTCTTTTGCTTTTGCCTTTTTAATTGCTTTTGGTCCCCCCTCTCATTTGGTTTATCAAACCATGGTTTGGGTTCAGTCCAAGGCTGATAAGGGGGGTGTCCTAAGTCCATAATTAATTGGTTAATTGATGGGTGTTGGGTTCCACTCAATTTAGGCTTAGAATTCACCTTAAAGGGCTATGTTGACCATGGTTGACTTTGGTCAACAAGGTGAGTGGGTTGACCCCACATGGGGGTCATGGGTCCCTTAACATCGCCCAACATTGGTTGGTCCATGGCGGGGCCCCAATTGGTTCAATTTAATCAAAGGGTGTAGATTTGACCAAAATTGGGTAAAGTTTGACTTTGGTCAATTTCATGCAATTGGGTCCCACCCAAGTGCAATTTCCATCCTATTGGTCTCCCTTAGTTGTTGGGGCATCACATGTGAGGTCAATTTGGACAATTGAGGGTCAATTGACCTAGTTGAGGGGCTTAGGGTTAGGTTGGTTTTTGAGCTTTGGTGTGCACTTAGCAATTTCTACCTTAGCCTAAGGCCCTTGTGGCCACTCATCTCACCACTATGCCCTAACATTTCCAATGGGTCTAGCAGGATTGGGGATGTTACACTATCTAAGGACAATCTTGTTAGAGGATTACCTCAGGTTCATACAAGAAAGAAGGTCTTTGTAGGGCATGCCAACTAGGTAAGCAAACTAAAAATAGTTTTAAATCATTATCTAAAAGTGATTCACCTAGAATCTTATATTTGCTACATATGGACCTTTTTGGACCTATATCAACAAAGAGCTTAGGGGGGAAGTCCTATACTCTAGTTATTGTAGATGACTTCTCTAGATTCACTTGGGTGTTCTTTTTGAGAGAAAAGTCAGATAACTTTAAAGTTCTTACAGACTTTCTTAAGAGCATACATATTGAGTACTCTACTGTAGTTGCATTGATCAGAAGTGATCATGGTACTGAGTTTGAGTCTCTTCTTATGCAAGAATTCTGTGAGATGGAAGGTATCAGACATTGTTTCTCAGCTCCTAGAACTCCTCAACAAAATGGGGTAGTTGAAAGGAAAAATAGAACACTAATTGAATCAGCAAGAACATTGCTTGCAGATGCTAATCTGTCCCTATCCTTTTGGGCAGAGGCTATTAGCACATCAAATTATGTTCTGAATAGAAGTTTGATACACAAACTTAAGGGAAAGACTCCTTATGAATTACTTAAAGGGAAGAAACCTAAAGTTAACTATTTTAGAATTTTTGGCTGTAGATGCTATATTCACAATAATGATAAGAAATACCTTAGGAAATTTGAACCAAAATCAGATGAAGGAATTTTCTTAGGTTATTCTCAAATCAGTAAAGCATATAGGATTTATAATAAATCCACTCTTAAAATAGAAGAATCTATGCATTTCTCTTTTGATGAAACTAACATGTTTTACAAGGAGAAGATTCCTTCTACCATAAAAAATCTGCAGGTACCTATATTATGTGAGCAGCTAGATCAATTAGCTCTACATAAGGAAGGAATTCTGAATCTTGAACAACAGAATGATGAAGAGAGTGAAGAAGAAAATTTCCCAGTTTTTGCTGAAAATTCAGAACAGACAACAGCAGGTCACTCTTCACAAGATATAGCAGCTGAACAAATTCCCCAAGTGGATACAATTTCTGAACCAACTCTTACTATTGACCCCATCACAGTTAGAGATCATCCAATTTCACAAGTGATTGGAGATATTTCAACAGGTGTTCAAATAAGGCATCAACTACACCAAAATCAGATGCATACTTGTTTCCTATCACAAGTTGAACCTCAAACCATAAAAGATGCAGAACAAGATCCAAATTGGATTCTTGCAATGCAAGAGGAGCTCAACCAGTTTGAAAGGAACAAGGTCTGGGGTTTGGTTCCAAGACCAAAGAATTATATAGTGATTGGAATCAAATGGGTCTACAGGAACAAGCTTGATGCAGAGGGAAATATTGTGAGGAATAAAGCTAGGCTAGTAGCTCAAGGATACTCACAGGAAGAAGGGATAGAATATGATCAGACATTTGCACCAGTTGCAAGGTTAGAAGCAATCAGGATCTTCCTTGCATTTGCTGCATACAAAAGATTCAAAGTCTATCAAATGGATGTAAAGAGTGCATTCCTAAATGGAGAAATCAAAGAAGAAGTTTATGTGGAACAACCACCAAGTTTTATCTCTCCAACCCAACCCTCTTTTGTATTTAAGCTTAAGAAAGCTCTTTATGGTCTCAAACAAGCTCCTAGAGCATGATATGAGACTTTAGCTAGTTTTCTTTTGGAAAACAATTTCTGTAGAAGCATAGTAGACAAAACCTTATTTTACAAAGTACATAAAAATCAAACTCTACTAGTTCAAATATATGTATATGACATTATCTTTGGCTCCACTGATTCAAATTTGTGCAAAAGATTTTCCAATCTAATGCAATCAAGATTTGAAATGAGTAGTATGGGTGAGTTATCATACTTCCTTGGTCTTCAAGTGAAGCAAACTGAAAGTGCACATTTAACCTCACTAGAATTCTCTAGAGGGGGGGGGGGGGGGGGGGGGGTGAATAGAGATTAAAAATACTTTGTGCAATTATATATATATATGTGTGTAATAATCACAGATTTAAACTTCCCACACACCAACAAGAATTAAGCAAGTAAAGAAGAAAAATAACAAGTAGAAAATCACAGCACAACACAAGGAAATATAGTGGTTCCTGAAACTTTGGGTAGTCCACTCTTCTACCCCCTTGGTAGGAATTCACTAACTTGCACTGAGTCTTTTGATAAGGAGACTCTTAGAACCAGACTGAGTCTTTTGATAAGGAAACTCTTAGAACCACTACAACTGAATTTTTTGAAGAGAGAATCTAAAAACTCTTTTACACAGTTTGAAAATGAAGTAAGAAGAAAAGAAGAAGTAGAACAAGTAGAAGAATAGAAGACAATATATGTAAGAAGGAATATTCTTCCTAGCAAGAAGATTAGAAGCACAAGTATAGTGAATATGATCTCTCTTCTATAGTGAGAAGGAGATTTGTAAGCCTTTTCTCTCTTTTGTGAGAGCTTTCAGAATTTGCAGCAGAATGGCTTCAGAAGAAGGAGAAGATGAAGGCCTTTTCTTTTGCTGCAGCACACTATCTCTTTTCTCAACGTTCTCACTCTTCACTTGGGAGCTCTTCCTCTTTTTCAAAAGTATATGGTGGATCACTTCGTGTCATTCTCTGCCGACCTCCTTCTTATTTATAGCTCTGTTTAAAATATATTGCTAAAGGAGAATAATAAATTAGCAGACAGAGAATTAGAAAGAGATAAGAGTTTCCATAATTAATATTTCTGTAGAAGGAAATGAATTCATTCTGATTTCAAATAATATCCATAATAGTCTTAATCAAATTAGCCAAGAATCAAATAGAAGGAAAGGCTGATTCAGAACGGCTATATAAGAATAATATCATTCCATATAAATCAGATCTACAGAAAGAAGGAAAGAGATCTGGCGTGTTTTTGAATTACTTATAGATATCGATGTGCGTCGATTACTATTCGACGTAAACATCGATTTCAACCTGGCTGGACGTCGAGAGGAGAATAAGAAAGGTGCGTCGACAAAGATGCGTCGACTTTATCAAATGCGTCGACTAGAAATCAGAGGTACATCGACTATGATTACGTCTAGTTCTTCTAAGAGTTACTTCGACTCATTCAGAGAGAAACGTCGACTATATTTCGACGTTGCGTCGAATACTATTCGACGCATATTTACTTAGCCCAACTTTTCATACTTAGAATTAATAATCTACTCAATTCTAGGGGTTAAGATAAATCATTTCCCCAACAATCTCCCCCTATTTGTCTTAACCCTTTTTAGAGAGAAATTGTATCAGTATTTAATCATCATAGCAAAGCATTTATATAAGTAATCAGAAGAAATAGAATAAGAAATTGTCTTTCACAAGATTTAAACTAGAAACTTCTTGTTGTACATGAAATTGACAAAGGCAGAATAAAGTTTTCTAGATAAGTTTTCAATAACATCAAAAATATAGCCCCTGGCTCTATCTGGATGCTCCTGGACATTTCTGATGATTGTGTGCAATTTCTCCAGGACTTTGTCAGCATCAGGGAGAGTGTCATTTAGAGAATAGCCCTTGCTGATGATGATTGCTTCCTTTTCATCAATCATCTCAATGGTAATGTTTTGAGGTTTCTTTTGAGTAGGCTTGAGCTCAGGTGGTCCTTTGTTGTCAACCTTTGGCCTATATTCCCTCTTTTCTGATTGTTGTTTCTCAGGGATCTCAGTCATCTTTACTTTCCCTTTCCAGGGTGAGTCATGCCATTTGTCTAATCTTGTAGGTCTTTTGGGCTTCTTATAGGGAATGTAAATATCTTCTACACACCCTACACCCCTCTTGTGCATTTGTCCTTTTTCTAGGATGAGCCCTGCCTGAGGATTTTTCTTTTGATAAGCTTCAATATCAAACAATTTCTTTGGGAGTTTGATGGAAGATTCTGCAAGAATCTATCCTTTAGTCATCCCTTTCTTGATCTTTTCAACCCAGGCATTCCTCTTATCTTCTACTTCTTTCCTAGCTGCTTCATATTCATACAGCTCTCTTTCTCTTATTTCTTCATGCCTCCTTTCCATGTCAGGATCATGGTATTCCTTTACAGGACTGTTAGGAGTGATATTAGGCATTTTTTCAAACCTTTTTATCTCCTCAACAACCTTTCTATATTTCTTTTCCTTTGCATATTCTTTTCTTTCTTCTTTGGAAATTTTTTGCCAATGAGGGATGACTTCACTTCTTCTTTTCATTTGTTCTCTTGGTTTTTCCTTAGATAGCTTTTGTGGAGGTAGAGGTAGTAGAGGAGGAAGAGATGGAGGTTGAAGTGGTGGAATAGGCAGAGGCGGAGATGTAGATTTCTCTTTAGAGGGTGAAGGTGGAGAAGGGACTTTTGTAGGAGATGGAACAGCAGGCAAAATGTCCTCTGGAGGAATATCCTCAAGTAAGGGTGTCTTGAGATTGATATAGCTGGCAGAGAGACCAGGAAAATGATGTTGATATTCTTCCTCACACAAGGGTGCCTCAATCCAGACTTTCCCTTGTAGGTCATCAGAAAAGGCTGTTTCTTCCTCCCCCTTTTCTTCCTCCCCCTGGACTTCTATATTCTATACTGCAACAAACTCCCCCTGGGTATGTGGGGCATCTGCTCTGAATGCTGAATCCACAACATGATCTCCTTCATTATGGTAAGATGAGGTCTCTCCAAAGTGTTTGTTGAAGGTGTAGTCAGAGTGATTGGAGAAGATTGGAGCCTATTGTAAGAAAAGAAGTTGGTGTAATACTTTAAAGATAATATGTAGAGTTGGAGAGGAAATTAACCCTGAGCTTTTAAGAGAGATAGAGAACCTGACAAGGGGGGTTTCTGGAGCAACTCTCCCCCTGGTTTATATCTTGCATGAAGGATTTAAACCCTTCTGGCGACAGAGGCTGTTCTTGAATGAGAGCATTAAGCTCAGGAAGAGAAGCAGAGAGGTTTGCCAGTTTGGCTGCACAGGTGTTGAGCATGGCAGCACACTCATTGGAGAAGTGGTTCAATCGAGTCTGGAAGTCATTTACTAGTTGTTCAAGAGCATCGTTCATCGCTTTGATGAGGGACGATTGATCAGGAGTTGGTGTCATTGACGCAGAGAGAGAGAGAGAGAGGTAGAAGACGAAGTTTTGGCGGTTGAGGAGAGTATATGTTATGAAATAAGAGGTATTATTTAAAGTAGGTGAAACGTTGAGAAAGGAAACAGAAATCAAGGTATATTAGGTAATCCAATCGTCAGAAGAGGAAATAAGGATTTGATTCTAATTTTGACAAGAGGTCGACGTTACGACGAATTGTTGTCGACGCATGGTCAGTGATGTCGACGTATGCGTCGATATGGAGTCGACGCTCTGTGGAGGTTTGTCAGCCTACTATTTTGTCGACGTGTTCATAGACTTACGTCGATATAAAGTCGACGGTGCGTTGATAAGGGATCGATTTAGCTTTGCCTGAAAGCAATCAATGCCGTCGTCGAGTTCTTCTCGACGGTGCGTAGATATTTATTCGACGTATCTTCAAATACTTTCTTAGATTTTCTGACTTCTTTTAGATTTCCCCAACAATGGTGGTTACAGGCTTCCATCAAGCATTCCTAAGGTGTTGATGAAGTGATTATGCTTAGTTTCATCCAAGGGTTTTGTGAAGATGTCTGCTCTTTGACTGTCTGTAGGAATATATTCTAAGGTTATCTTACCTTTTTCTACATTGTCTCTAAGGAAGTGATGTCTGATCTCTATATATTTGGTTCTACTATGAAGGACTGGGTTGGATGCTATGGATATAACACTAGAGCTATCACAATAAATCTTAGAGTTATTGACCTCCAATTTGTAGTCAAGAAGCTGATTTTGCATCCACAGGATTTGTAAACAACAGCTCCCAGCAGCTATGTATTCAGCTTCAGCTGTTGAGGTTGAGACTGAGGTTTGTTTCTTACTAAACCATGATATTAATTTGTCACCTAGGAATTGGCAAGTACCAGATGTACTTTTTCTATCAACCCTACATCCAGCATAATCTGCATCTGAGAAACCTATTAATTCAAAGTTGGTTTCTGCTGAGTACCACAAACCTAATTCAGGGGTTCCCTTTAGGTATCTAAGAATCCTTTTTACAGAGGTGAGATGGGATTCTTTTGGTTAAACCTGAAATCTAGCACATATGCAAGTGGCAAACATAATGTCAGGTCTGCTAGCTGTTAGATATAGAAGGGATCCTATGATTGCCCTATATGTCTTTTGATCTACTGATTTTCCTTTGTCATCCTTTTCTATAATGGCATTAGTTGCCATAGGTGTTTTCATAGTGGAGGCTGATTCCATACCAAACTTTTTGATTAATTCTTTAGTGTATTTAGATTGTGAGATAAAGATTCCCTCACTGCTTTGTTTCGCTTGTAGCCCTAAGAAATAAGAGAGTTCTCCCATGCTACTCATTTCAAATTTTGATTGCATTAGATTAGCAAATCTTTTACAAAGTTTGGGATGAGTTGAGCTAAAGATGATGTCATCTACATAGATTTGAACAAGAAGGAGTTGATTTTTATGGGTTCTAGTAAAAAGTGTTTTATCTACTTTTCCTCTTTCAAAAGAATTTTCTAAAAGAAAGTTGGAGAGAGTTTCATACCAGGCTCTAGGTGCTTGCTTAAGACCATAAAGTGCTTCGTGAAGTCTATAAACAAAGTTAGGAGAGGAGGAATTTACAAAACCTGGTGGTTGCTCCACATATACCTCTTCTTGAAGGTCACCATTCAAAAAGGCACTCTTGACATCCATCTGATAGACTTTCATCTTCATGAAAGCTGCATAGGCAAGAAAGAGCCTGATTGCCTCCAATCTGGATACTGGAGCAAAGGTTTGGTTGTAATCTATTCCTTCTTCTTGTCTATATCCTTGTGCTATAAGTCTTGCCTTGTTCCTGACAATTACTCCAGTGGAATCTGTTGGAACACGGTCTTCCGCATCTCCTAGGTTTGAGAATAACAAATCCTATGTGTGTATTTAATCTTGTGTGATCTAAGTGTGCAGGATAACAGGTCAAAATGACTCAAGGTTTACATATGGTGGTTGCCCCCAAAATTGAGCCATCAACTCCATATTGATCACTAGCGCTGGCTATAGTGGATAGCGCCGGCGCTAGCTCGATGCACAGAAGGCATGCTGGAATTGTTGCCTCGGATTGAAGATTCTGCCGCGCAAAAAGTCTCCTAATATGACATAGCGCCGGCGGTAGTGGCTAGCGTAGGCGCTAGCGCTAGTCTATAAAAAGGACCCAAGTCCTCTCGTTTCAAATACACATCAGAGAGATATATTGAGTGCCAGAATTCCAGAGTGTATCTTGGCCGAAAGTTGATGTGCTAGCGAAGCTCTGCAAAACTTCTGAAGGAGAATCTCGTCACGCCGGATCAGATCAAAGTCCGCTTCTACAATGCTTATTCAACGGCGGATCTTCGTCTCTAACTTCAGAAGTCCATCTTGAGGGAGTTCTTATTTCTTTATTATTATTTCATATTCCACTTTGTAAACGATTAGTGAAATCGCCTCGTGTTGGCGACTAGGTCTGTTTAGGACTTAGGGGGAAAATCACCTCGTGTTGGCGACTAGATCTATGCTAGGTCTAGGGGGGCTCGAGGCCACATACAGGGAGGGATTGGCTAGAGCGGCTTGAGGCCGAATCCGGGGAGGATAAGGCTAGGGCCACCGGTTCGTGGGGAAGCGAGTCGGGATAGAAAACCAAAAGGTTTCTTTTCTATTTAGCTTTGATTTCTAGCTTTCATAAGAGATCAAGTTTTTGTAATCATGTCACTCAAGTTAATAAAATCATGTCTCTATTCTTACTTTACTTGACTAGTCTTGATCTTCTTTATTATCATATTCAAAGCTTTTTCTAAAACAATCAAAATAGTTTTAAAATCTTTAAAACCCTTATTCACCCCCCTCTAAGGGCGCCTACCGATCCAACAAGTGGTATCAGAGCGGTTTTATTCCAATCGGCTTAACAACCAGGAATAATGGCGTCTCATGATCTCGCTTCAACTAGTGGGGAAAATTTTTGTGAAGAGGAAGAATCACTTGCACCACCTTTATTTGAAGGGACAAATTATAAAGGATGGAAAATCTTAATTGAAAAATTTATTAAAACTTTAGACATCGAAGTTTGGAATTTAGCAATAGCAAGACCCGCAAATGAATCAAATAAAAAAGAACTTCAATTAAATGCAAAAGCTAAACACTATTTGTTTTGCGGTCTATCTAATGAAATTTTCAAATTAATATATTGCTTTTCAAGTGCATATAAAGTATGGAATTTTCTTGAAGAAATGTATGATTCTCCTTCTACAGGTATAGAACAATCGCAAGAACCGGAGAATATGCTAGCATGCACAAATCTTCAAGAATGCCCCTCTCATGACGGATCAATGGAGCGCACATCTAATAGAAGAGAAGAAGAAGTATTGTGTTCGGAAGAGGAGTGCCAAAAAGATGTCAAAGAAATGATATGTTCAAATCGTGCCTCTCCCGAAAGCAATGTAAGGAAATCAAATTCCATCTTTTGTACTTCTATCTCTTCATTACAATTGCTTCAAACTACAAAGCGCAAAATTAAGAAATAAAAAAATGCTAATAAACATTTGCGCTTAGAAAATAAAAATTTAAAGGCAAAAATTAATGAAAAATCAAATTTATCTAGTTCTACACATTGCTCCTTAGTAGAAAACACCACAACTTGTGTAGAATATAATGAATTAAAAGAAAAGCACAAGAAACTTGAAAAGGATTTTATTTTAGTAAAAGAACAAAATGAAAAATTATGTTTAGAAAATTCATCTTTGATAAATGATTGTGCTAAGTGTAAAGAATATAAAATTGAAATTAAAGAGATGGATGAAACATTTGATGAATATAGAAACAACTATCAAGATCATATTGATTCAATTGTTTCCATTCTTAAAAATAGCACAATCGCTTATAATAAAGCTAGACATAATTTAATGATTAAAAATAATGAATTAAAAACTAAAATCAACTTGCTTAAGGAAATCATAAAGAAAAACTCTCAAAACATACAATTTCAAAATAATGCAAAATCCAAAAGCAAGTTGAATATGATTTCTTATAAGTTGAACAAGCCAAGCAATAGAAATAACAAACCTCAAAAGATTGAAAATGAAATTCCAAAATACAATCATTACTTTCATTTACAACATCAATCTTCTCCCAATATAAAATTAAATGCTCACAAATTTCCTATGAACAACACTTTTAATAATCATTACAATCATAATCATCAACATACAGATAATCTCAATGGAAATTTGATGAATAAGAATAACATTAAACCAAGGTTTGAATGGAGGTCTAAAATTAAAAATGAACATTCACTTCACATGAAAGGGCTCATTCAATCATATCTCCCCAAAAGCAAACATGATTTATTTGGGTACCCAAAGGAACCGTCACTCCCGGTCCTCTTTGGATACCTAAATCTCTTATTCATTAGTATCCCATCATTTGCATGAAGTAGAAATCAATTAAAATGAAATACACAAATTTCTACTTCATGATGTGCTTTAATGTCTTTTCTATCTTTTTCTTTTTGTGTTCTTTTTAAACTATCATGCCATGGTCATCATATATAGTATTGGAAATATGATTAATAAGTCTATAAATCATTTTTGATCAAAATTCAAAATCATATTTTGATGACCTATCTTTTATTCAATACTTCTAAATATCTTATATTATCCATATGAATCAAACTCTAAATTTGCTATAAGATATTTCAAATTAAATCCGGTTATTGGGCTATTAAGATTCTTAGCCTTCACCAACAAGTGGTTTAGTGAAATAACTTGATCTAAAAGAAAATTCAAGATTTAAATAAAAGCTCAACTTTCAATATGGGTGTCATTGTTCAAAACAAAAAATTATATTGTGTTCTCTCCTTGATATCAAACATGATCTAAATCATCACTATTGTTCACCTATCAAAAAATCACATATATATATTCAAAATTCTTAATTATAGTGTATTGAAAGAAGTTATCTTCATAATGAATATTGAATTCACAAACACCACCATGATCTAGTGATATCCTTAGCTAAACATCTCTAAAAACATAATTCATATCAAGAATCATCTATAAACAACTATCACAAATTATATGATAACAATTGACATTATAATTGTTTACCTTGGTTGGTGTTATGGTGTATTATGTGTGTATTGTGATATATATTTCTAGGTTAGACCTTTGAATCATTTTGATATCAAATCAAATAGAATTGTCACTCCATTCTAGGTCTCTAAGTTGAAACACAATCAAACTTTGGCATAACATTAGTCTCAAATTTATTATACTAACATTGTCACCTAAAGAATATTTATATCTATGTTAGGGCATATCCATGTTACTATTTGCGTGAACATTACTCCTTGGTCACCGAAACCATGCCTACTTGATTTGTTCAAACATGATATCTTGGGTTTTCATTTCCTATTCTTTAAGTTATAAGCACAAGTCTTTAGAAAAGTCAAAATGAAAACATAAGTAAATATATCTCGTGCAATGATTAGTATGTCAAGTCATCGCTAACGTTTCATGCAATTTGGACCATCCAAAACATTTCCAAAAATTCTGCAAATCCTGCATGAAACTACTAATGGGACACCTAATCAAGTTAAAGCATCAAAATTTTCAAAACCCTAAAAAATCACTTACTGTTTCCCGCGCTAGCGCTAGCGCCCGGCGCTAGCGTCGAGGTTCATTTTTCTGTATTTTTTAAATTTCTTAAAATCCCTAAAAATATATAAATCTATATTTTCTACTTAGTTTTGCACTTCTGTGTTTCTTTATTTTTTGAAAAATCAAATACAAAACTACAAAAACCAAATTACAAAAAATATGTTTTGTTTTTTCGCTTGTGTTGTTTCCTTTGTTTAAAGTTCATCTTTATGCAAAAATCAAATATAAAAATTACTAAAGCAAAAATTACAAAAATATGTTTTTATCAACTACAAAAATATAAAATAACAAAAAAACAAGTATCAAAATTATTCTTCTGAACTTAACTTTTCTATATATCTTGCGAAAGGGTGATTTGGGCTATCATCCCATCATATCACCTAGTACCGGGCGAACCTCTCACAAGGTAGCCCTCGGGAAGTCCAAGATCAATTTTTATGAGTTCAAGCTTTAAATAAAAATTATTCCTCAAAAATATCAAAAAATATTGTATGGACTTCATTGAAAATCAAGCATGATTTAATCTATTATTTAGAACTTCTATAATGTTACAATTTATCTTTTCAAACTACTTTGAACATTGTTTTCATCATGCTTTGATACATCTATTAATATGTGCATCAATTAAATTGAAAAAATTGTGTAGAACTATGCGTAGCATGCCTCTAAGTATGAGTAAATGTTTTATGTTTGATAATGATCTTTATTCACTCACTTATTTTGGCATTGTCTACATTTGTGTTTAATTTAAGAATGCTTGTGTATGTTTCTGTATTAGTACAATGAATTAAAATTGCACAAGTATCTTACCTACACTCCTTTATTTGCACTTTTACAAATTAAGAAAGGTGGTTCTCTTTCTTATAAATTATATTGGTTTGCAAAACAAGTGTATTCGGAGAACTTTGCACAAAACAAAAAATCATTTAACAAAGTTGTCTCCACCAAGCACTACTTGAACCTCCTGATAAGTCTTAATAAGCATTGTGAGGTTGAGCACCTTGGAAAGAATAGTAAAGTTTCTTGTGCAAACCATTACTTTCTTTCAAAATAAAAACCACTTATTCTTAAGTACACCGGATCACAATAAAAAAAAACAAGAATAAAATTATGTGATCCCCCAAGCACTACTTTGCACCCTGATAAGTCTTAATGAGCATTGTGTGTGCAAAGCACCTTGGTAGTTGTACATTTTTTTTTTGCATTGAAGTGAGTGGAAGTAAAATTATTTGTGTTTTATTGTGCTTTTACTTTACATATTACTTGTATTTTTGATTAAAACATATGTTTACTCTACTCAAAAATACACTTATGTGCACATCATTATCTTCCATAACACTTCTTCTCATGAGTATTGGATCCTAATGCAAATTCTATACTACTCTTTATTTATGAAATGCACTTGATAACCTAGCATGCTTTCTACAATGTTTGGTATGACTTGAAATTGTGAATTGAAATAACATTGTAGTAATCTCTTTGTGATAGTATTATTTCATGCTTGGTTATTTTTGTCAACCATAAAAGATTTTCATTGAAACATGATTTACATAAACATCTTCTTTTTGAAATTAACTCATATATCTTTTTATGGATTATCCTTGATTAAAATAAGATGTTTCATGTATTTCTACAAGTCTTCCGCATCATCACCATATAATTTTACCTTGTGCTTTAATGCTTATATCAAGTCTAAAATCTCAATTTTTCTTAAAAACAAGTAGTAGACTTGCTTGATAAAATTTATATTAGCTATTCTAACACGCATATCTCTTTTATGCTAAAAACTCTGATTTATCTCTATATAAACTTTTATGCTAAACACTCCTCCAACAAGTGAAATATTGCTTATAAAACATCCTCTTATTATTGAATTTCAAATCAAACTTTACTTCTGTGTTTCTAATTGCTAAAAGGATGTTGTTTCTTTCTTCCAAAAATGCTTTAACTCTTATCTTTAAAAAGCTTGAAACTCAAAAACACATCTACTTTTTGAACTCTTATTATGATGTGTCTTTTTCGAAATCTTCCACAATGCTCAATCTCTGATTCATTTACAATTTTCAAAATAGCTATGGGAGTGTTCTCATAAAGACAAATATAAACCCATATGCTATAAAAATCCATATGATTTAAATGCTTATTGTTTCCAATAATTGCTATCCTTGACTTCATTTCTCACCATAGCGGGGGCGTAGGGTTGTAGACATTAGATAACCTTATCTCTAGTCATGTCTTGTCCTTAACCGGGGAGGGTTCCAGTGGGGCCTTGCGAGGCACTAGGGGGAAAGAGTGATAGGTTAAGTTTTGTCTAGTGTTTGCATATGGGACTAACACCCCAACCTACGGCGTGTTTGCAGCTCCTCATGCCCATCCGTCACTTAGTACGGGGCTAGGGTGTAGACATATTGTCTGGGTAGATTGGTTATTTGGAAATCCTTATTTTTAGGCTTAAAACTCTTATTTAAAGGGGAAATCATTATTTTTTGCTAAACTCTGATTTAAAAAAAGGGGATAACTACAAACAAAAGGGATAAAATAAGTCATAACTCTGATCCTTTTTCAATGAAAAACAATTCTAAAACTCCTTATCATTTACTTTAAAAGCTCGATCATGCCTTATCTTCTATTTACAAATTCTTTGGTGCTTTGTTTCCCTACCCGCTTTTGCTAATAACAAAGGGGGAGAACTAACATGATAAAATGCAAAAAGGGGAGAACTAACATGATAACATATCTAACATGCTTAATTCAGTTAAGAACATATTAGGAGAGCATTCACTTAGGGGGAGCATGTATTTAGGGGGAGCAATACTAAAATGCTATAATCATTATTTATCCTAAGTCATCCTTTTCACACACACACAAATATGTTTCTTCATGCTTATTTAGATTAATGCTCTGATTTAACATTAATGGATTTGTTATTATCAAAAGGGGGAGTTTGTTGGAACACGGTCTTCCGCATCTCCTAGGTTTGAGAATAACAAATCCTATGTGTGTATTTAATCTTGTGTGATCTAAGTGTGCAGGATAACAGGTCAAAATGACTCAAGGTTTACATATGGTGGTTGCCCCCGAAATTGAGCCATCAACTCCATATTGATCACTAGCGCAGGCGATAGTGGATAGCACCGGCGCTAGCTCGATGCACAGAAGGCATGCTGGAATTGTTGCCTCAGATTGAAGATTCTGCCGCGCAAAAAGTCTCCTAATATGACATAGCGCCGGCGGTAGTGGCTAGCGCAGGCGCTAGCGCTAGTCTATAAAAAGGACCCAAGTCCTCTCATTTCAAATACACATCAGAGAGATATATTGAGTGCCAGAATTCCAGAGTGTATCTTGGCCGAAAGTTGATGTGCTAGCGATGCTCTGCAAAACTTCTGAAGGAGAATCTCGTCACGCCGGATCAGATCGAAGTCCGCTTCTACAACGCTTATTCAACGGCGGATCTTCGTCTCCAACTTCAGAAGTCCATCTTGAGGGAGTTCTTATTTCTTTATTATTATTTCATATTCCACTTTGTAAACGATTAGTGAAATCGCCTCGTGTTGGCGACTAGGTCTGTTTAGGACTTAGGGGGAAAATCGCCTCGTGTTGGCGACTAGATCTAGGCTAGGTCTAGGGGAGCTCGAGGCCACATCCGGGGAGGGATTGGCTAGAGCGGCTTGAGGCCTAATCCGGGGAGGATAAGGCTAGGGCCACCGGTTCGTGGGGAAGCGAGTCGGGATAGAAAACCAAAAGGTTTCATTTCTATTTAGCTTTGATTTCTAGCTTTCATAAGAGATCAAGTTTTTGTAATCATGTCTCTTAAGTTAATAAAATCATGTCTCTATTCTTACTTTACCTGATTAGTCTTGATCTTCTTTATTATCATATTCAAAGCTTTTTCTAAAATAATCAAAATAGTTTTAAAATCTTTAAAACCCTTATTCACCCCCCTCTAAGGGCGCCTACCGATCCAACAGAATCTAGTTTGTTTCTGTATACCCACTTTGTACCAATCACTGGGTAGTTTCTTGGTCTTTCAACTAAGTTTCACACTTTGTTTCTCTCAAATTGGCCTAGTTCTTCTTGCATGGCCATAATCCAGTGAGGATCACAATTTGCTTCCTCAAACTTCTTTGGTTCAACTTGTGATAAGAAGCATTGGAGCATCATCCCATTGGAGACTTGGTGTCTTGTTCTTACTCCTGTATTGGGGTCTCCAATTACTTGAGATTGTGTATGATCTTTCAAATTGACCCCTGTCCTGCTTGGGCTTGTCAGATGTTCTTCTTGCTCATTAGCAATGAGATCATTGTCCTCCTGTTCTTCCTGAACCATGTTCTCTTGTGGAAGTTGGTTTTGAATGCTCTTTTCTGAATCTTCTTCATGTCCTTATTCAGATTCCTCACTTGATTCCTCTAGCTAGTTTTCTTTTCCATTATTTGTGTTCTCTACAACCAGTTGCTCAAGCTGAGTTTCTATGCTGCTGTTTTTCTGTGGAAAAGAACTGGTGGGAGTTTCCTCCCCCTTAACCAACATGTTAGGCTCATCAAATATAATGTGCATAGATTCTTCAATTTTAAGAGTTCTCTTGCTATAGCATTTATAGGCTTTACTAGATGATGAATATCCCAGAAATATTCCATCATCAGACTTCTTGTCAAATTTGGCAAGATGATCTTTCCCATTATTTAGAATAAAGCAAGCACATCCAAAATTTTTAAAATATTTAACAATGGGTGTTTTTCCTTTCAGGAGCTCATACGGAGTCTTTGATCTAGTTTTGTGTATGAGGCTTCTATTCAGAACATAGTTGGCAGTGTTGACTGCTTCAGCTCAGAAGGTTTTTGGTAATCCTGATTCTGCAAGTAAGGTCCTTCCTGATTCAATTAAAGTTCTATTCTTCCTTTCAGCAACTCCAGTTTGTTGAGGAGTTCTAGGGGCTGAAAAACTTTGTTTAATACCTATATCCTCATAGAAACTACTAATTGACTGATTTTCAAATTCAGTCCCATGATCACTCCTGATAATTGAAACATGAGTATTGAACTCAGATTGAATCTGTCTTATGAATTTTGATAGAATTTTATGGGTTTCAGACTTAGCCCTTAGAAAGAATACCCAGCTAAACCTTGAATAGTCATCCACAATGACTAGTGTATAAGATTTTCCACCTAAGCTCTGAGTGGATATGGGACCAAAGAGATCCATATGCAGTAAGTAGAGAATCCTGGGAGAGTCATTCTTACCAATTGGTTTGAAGGATGATTTGGTCTATTTTCTTAGTTGGCAAGGTCTACATGGGGAATCCTTAGAGTACCTACCCTTTGGTAGGCCTCTGACTAGGTTATTCTTTGCTAGTTTACTAATGGTTTTGTGGTTTAAGTGACCCAGTCTCCTATGCCATAATTCACTTTTATCAATAATATTGTTAAACAAACAAACTTCTGTGGGTGAGGAGCTAAAATCCACTATATATACTTTCCCTTTTCTAATTCCATTGAGTACTATGGCACCAGACTTGACATCAATAATATGGCAAAGTAGTGTGGTGAATTTTACCTCATACTTACCACTGTCACATATCTGACTTATACTTATCAGATTGTGCTTCAGTCTTTTGACTACTGCCACATTCTTGAAGGTAACTTTTCCTTCTTTAAAATCTCCAAAGCCCCTGGTTTGCCCACAGCTAGAGTCTCCAAAGGTCACTGGTGGTCCATGTCTGTCCTCAAAATTGGTTAACAGGTTTCTGTACCCTGTCATGTGCATGGAGCATCCACTGTCCAAGTACCACACCATCCTGGAGATGTGATACATCTGCACATAAGATTTTAAACATTAGTTTGGACCCTGCTGAGCTGGGGTCCCTTCCTCCCAACAGTGAAAGATTTAATGAAAGAATAAGTGGGTTGTTCAGAATATCCTTCCTCCTTTAGGGGTATTGGCTTATCATACAAATTTTCTTTGGTAATATCGCAGAAATAGTGTTCATAATAAAAGGACATGGATTGAGAGGACTGTTTGGAAGAGGAGAAATTTCTGTCAGATTGGTTGCGTCGATATGAATTCGACGTAGGCTTATGGTTGCGTCGATATGAAGTCGACGTATGCTCACAGTTGCGTTGAGTGGCAGTCGATGCTTCCTTCATTCTGCATTCACTTTTAGTCGAAGCATGGGAGAAGTTACGTCGGGTAGAAATCGACGCACTTTGGTGTAAGCGTCGATTAGAAATCGACGCACGTTGATAATAATTCGACGCATGTTTATTTCTTTTCTGAGGATATTTACCTAGGATTCCTTCATATGTAATGGGATTATTTTTAATAAAGACAGTGGTTGTATCTGGATTTTCATGTGGCCTCTCTCCTATTGGATGATTCTCCCTAGTGAAGTGAATAGGATGTTTCCAGACAGATTTACTGGATGATTGAGGTTTGAGTTCTTCATTAGTGTTAAACTTTAGTTGTCTAAATCTGTTAGTGAGATTCTCAGAAATATTCTTGATCTTCTGACTTCTCCCATTTAGAGAGTCTTCAAAGGCTTTTGCCTTTGCTAGCTCATTTCTTAGTGTTAGATTTTCTGTATAGATTTTATCTAGTTCCTCCTCTGAGAGTCCCAGACTGAGCTCATAGTTTTTATATTGTGTATTCATTTGTTTGAGATTGTTTAATTCATTTCTTAGTTCTTTTATTTCTTTTTCAGATTTATTAGATCTAAACAGAATTCTTTGAAATTGTTTTTGAAATCAGTGGAAGAAAAATCTATATCATCAAATATATTTACCATAGATATATCCTCAGACTTCTCAGTGGCCACCAAACAGGTTTCCTCTAGCTTGGCCTCTCCCTGATCATTGTCAGATGAGGTACTTTCTTCAGTTTCTGAATCACTCCATGATTGAGCAATGAAACCTTTCTCCTTCTTCTTCTTCTTCTTTAGATCTATTTTTTTCAGATCTTTCTTTTTGCTGATCTCTTTAGGACATTCAGGTGCAATGTGTCCAGGTTCCCTACAAGAGTAACATATAATCTCTTTATTAGGAGTTTTGTCATACCTGGTTCTTGAGTCTCTCCTCCTGGATCCTTCTGTTTTGATCCACTTCTTGAACCTTCTGGCCAGTAGACTGATCAGCTCTTTATCATTTGTAGAGAGTTCACCTTCAGTAGCCTTCAAAGCAATGTTCTTTTCTTTTGAGAGTGGAGATGCCTTTTCTTTCTTTCTCAGCTCTTGTTTTCAGCAGTTGTTCATAAGATTTTAATTTACCCAACAGGACATCTGTTGAGATTTCTGTTTGACTTCTTAAGTCTTTAATTGGCCAGATTCTTGAATCCCAAGAGCTAGGGAAGCAAGTCAGCAATTTGTCATTTATCTCAGTGAGAGATATGTCCTTCTCAAGTGTTTTTAGCTCATTTATTATGAGGCTGAATCTGGCATACATGTCAGCAACACTTTCATTTTCTTTTTTCTGGAAGTTTTCATATTGAGAGATAAGTGATGCCTTTTTATCCTTCCTCTCATCAGCACTCCCTTCTACATTTTGTTTAGAGCTTCCCATATTTCCTTAGATGACTCATATTCAGCAATCTTTTGGAAGATTTCATCTGAGAGAGTTGAGACTAAGATATTCATAGCCTTGGCATCACATGTTTGAGCTTTCTTTTCTTCATCTGTCCATTCAGCCTTTGGAGCAAGTGTTTGTGTGTCCTTTCCACTTGAGTCCTTCTTGAATGGCTTGGGATGACCTGTCATGATAACATTAAATAATTCTTCATCAATAGAATTCATATAAATCCTAATTCTTGTTTTCCAAATTGCACACTTTTCAAGATTGCACATTGGTGGTCTGGTGGAAGCATAATCTTTGATTTGTGCCATGTGAAAAGAAATAGTTTTCAAGAATATATATATATGAGGTAGGATCTTTTTGATCAAGGAGTTATCCTTTTTAGATCAACCTACCTCTGATATCAATTGAAAGTGCATAGTTAACCTCACTAGAATTCTCTAGAGGGGGTGAATAGAGATTAAAAATACTTTGTGCAATTATATATATATATATATATATATATGTGTGTGTGTGTGTGTGTGTGTGTAATAATCACAGATTTAAACTTCCCACACACCAACAAGAATTAAGCAAGTAAAGAAGAAAAATAACAAGTAGAAAATCACAGCACAACACAAGGAAATATAGTGGTTCCCCAAACTTTGGGTAGTCCACTCTTCTACCCCCTTGGTAGGAATTCACTAACTTGCACTGAGTCTTTTGATAAGGAGACTCTTAGAACCAGACTGAGTCTTTTGATAAGGAGACTCTTAGAACCACTACAACTGAATTTTTTGAAGAGAGAATCTAAAAACTCTTTTACACAGTTTGAAAATGAAGTAAGAAAGAAAAGAAGAAGTAGAACAAGTAGAAGAATAGAAGACAATATATGTAAGAAGGAATCTTCTTCCTAGCAAGAAGATCAGAAGCACAAGTATTATGAATATGATCTCTCTTCTATAGTGAGAAGGAGATTTGTAAGCGTTTTCTCTCTTTTTTGAGAGCTTTCAGAATTTGCAGCAGAATGGCTTCAGAAGAAGGAGAAGATGAAGGCTTTTTCTTTTGCTGCAGCACACTATCTCTTTTCTCAACTTTCTCACTCTTCCTCTTTTTCAAAAGTATATGGTGGATCACTTCTTGTCATTCTCTGTCAACCTCCTTCTTATTTATAGCTCTATTTAAAATATATTGCTAAAGGAGAATAATAAATTAGCAGACAGAGAATTAGAAAGAGATAAGAGTTTCCATAATTAATATTTCTGTAGAAGGAAATGAATTCATTCTGATTTCAAATAATATCCATAATAGTCTTAATCAAATTAGCCAAGAATCAAATAGAAGGAAAGGCTGATTCAGAACGGCTATAAAAGAATAATATCATTCCATATAAATCAGATCTACAGAAAGAAGGAAAGAGATCTGGCGTGTTTTTGAATTACTTATAGATATCGACAGTGCGTCGATTACTATTCGACGTAAACGTCGATTTCATCCTGGCTGGACGTCGAGAGGAGAATAAGGAAGGTGCGTCGACAAAGATGCGTCGACTTTATCAAATGCGTCGACTAGAAATCAGAGGTACGTCGACTATGATTACGTCGAGTTCTTCTAAGAGTTACTTCGACTCATTCTGAGAGAAACGTCGACTATATTTCGACGTTGCGTCGAATACTATTCGACGCATATTTACTTAGCCCAACTTTTCATACTTAGAATTAATAATCTACTCAATTCTAGGGGTTAAGATAAATCATTTCCCCAACACAAACTCCAAATGGAATCTTCATATACCAATCTAAGTATACTAAGGAATTAATGAAAAGATTTGGTATGTCTGATTCTTCCACCATGAAAACACCCATGCCCTCAAATGTTGTTGTTGTTAATGATGAATTAGGGAAACCTGTTGATTCAAAAGTATACAGAGCAATTGTTGGCTCACTACTTTATTTAACAGCTAGTAGACCTGACATAATGTTTGCTACCTGTATTTGTGCTAGATTTGAAGTTAACCCCAAAGAATCTCACTTAATTTTATTAAAAAGGATTTTGAGATATATAAAGGGTTGCCCTAATCTAGGACTTTGGTATCCAACAACATCTGAATTTGAATTAACTGGATTTTCAGATTCAGATTATGCTGGATGCAGAGTAGACAGGAAAAGCACATCAGGAACTTGTCAGTTTCTTGGTGATAAGCTTGTGTCTTGGTTTTGTAAAAAGCAAACATCTGTGTCTACATCAAAAGTTGAAGCTGAATACATGGCTGCTGGCAGTTGCTGCTCACAGATTTTGTGGATACAAAATCAGCTCCTAGACTATGGTATCAACTTAAATAAATCAACTATATTTTGTGACAATACAAGTGCAATATCTATAGCACAAAATCCAGTTCTCCATAGTAGGACTAAACACATCGAAATTAGGCACCACTTCCTTAGGGATAATGTGGATAAAAATAAAATCTGCCTACAGTTCATTTCTACTGATTTACAAAGATTTGACATTTTCACCAAGCCCTTAGATGAAAAGAAGCACATCTTCTTTATAAGTCAACTAGGAATGATAGATGGAGATTCAATATGTTAAAAATTAATATTTCTATTTATCCCCTAAATTCGTTGAACGGAGGACGATGAATTTGAACCATTTGTCGAACGGCGGTCGACAAACCTGTTAACTTCAGAATCGATAAAGACAATTACATTTGTCGAACGGTGGTCGACGAAAAGGATATTTTTGTCGAACGCTGTCTGACGGAGACCTAAAGTCTTTTTGACTTCTGTTTTTATTAGGTTTTTGCCGAACCCCGCTCCTCAAATGCGCCTCCTTCTCCGGTCTATATAATATATTTTTCTATTTCGTAATAGATTGCGCATACAGAAATTGTTTCCCTCCAGTTCCTCTCTGCACTTGATCTTTCTCTCTTGCAGGTACAAATGGCGATTTCTCAATCCGCGCTATATTCGATGAAGTTCGATGCCGGGTTTGACATCGACATGGAATCGTTCACTCAATCTGACCAAATCTTCAACGATATTCTTCAATTATTTGAAGAGCAGCAGTTAAAGAAGTCAATGAGCATGAGGATAAAGCTGCACACAGTAGAAATCAAGGAATGGTGTTTTACAGCTAAGCAGGAAGATGAAAGTCTGGCAGGAACTATCTCAGGACACCAGGTCTCTCTTACCCATACCATTTTAATTGAGGTTTTTGGTTTTGTTAATGGTGATGATGAAATAGAGCTCAGCTCTGTTGAAACTGGTGAAGCACTGATTAAAATGGGTCATTCCACTGGAAACCCTAATCACCTGCTTAAGAAGAACTTATCTGTGGAATATAAGTTTCTTTCTGATATAGTTGGCAAAGTGTTGTTAGGGAAAACAACAGGACATGATTATATTAATAGACACCAATTTATGTTGATGGTGGCCATAATGGAAAAGAAGAAAGTGAACTGGGGATCAATCTTCTTTGGATTGATTAAGAAGAAGATTTCAAAGGAAAATGTCTGTTTTGGAAGGATTATAGGAATTGTTTTGCAGGAAAGACACCAAGACCTTATGGTCTCTCCCAAGGTGACCATTAATGCTAGCAAGAAGCTGACCTCAGCTCTCTTTGCTAAATGGGACAGGGTGTTTATCAAGAAGAACACAAGAGCAGTTACAAAGAAGAAAACTTCTGAAGGCACAAGGACTGATCCAGTCACTTCCTCACTCCTTCTAGAAGCCTCTTCTCCTCCTCCTATTGTTTCTTCTCCTCCTCTCCCATCTCCACCTCAAAATATTTCCCCTGCACAATCTCCACCTCCAAACTCTCCCACACTCATTGATGACATTCCATCCTCATCTACCCTTCTAACCACTCATACTTCTCCACCTCCATCTCCAATGCATGATGACTATCATTCACCCATCCATCACTCTTGCACCATTCATTCTAACATCCCTCAACAACATGCAAATGTTGCAAACATTTTTGTACCAACCCCCTTTCCATCCACTTCTCAACCATCTTCATCTCAACAACCTGAAATGTTATTTTTACATTTTTAATCTGTTGCAGATCAAATTCTTGACTATATTCTTCCCAAAATTGATCAAATCTTGGATGCAAAACTTGCTCCAGTCTATCAGAATCTTTCTACTCTTGACTCCACATTGGATGCAAAAATTGCTCCAATTCTTCAAGCAATCTCTGAACTATCTTCTACTATATCTTCAATTCCCTCCTCCATCTCTGTCCCTTCTTCTAGGGGCCTAGATTCAGGTCTCCCTGAAGCTAGGCAGGGGGAGATGCCTCATGAAGAAGTTCCAGAAGCTCAAATTTCAGAGGATACAGTTTTTGATACAGATACAATTTTGCTGAAGAGGATACTGAAGAAATAGTTCAAACTTCTGATGTAGATATATTTGAAGAAGCTCCAGAAGTACCAATCATAGAAAAGTTAAATAATATCTATATCCATCCCTCCCTAGATATTATTTCCTTATTGTCTAAGTTCAATCCTATTTACTCTAATCTGCCAAAACATCATAATTATTCTAGAGCAATTGTTCCTTATACTGCTCCAATTGACAAAGTTTTGTTGAAAAAGATTATTAGCAGTTTTGCAATTCAAAGAGCAGTTCCAGCCCTTGTTCCAGTTCCAGTTCAAAGTCTTGCAGATGAATCAGTTAAATTTCAGAAGAAATTATTAATAATTTTGAATTCCCAACTTTTGTCTTTGATGAATCACCAATTCCGGACTTTGATGAAATCTGGAAAGCAGAGGATGAAGCTTATGAAGCTGAAGAGCAAAGAATCAAAGCTCTTAAATTGGTTAATGACTTATATGATAATCCAATTCCCTCTTCTGATTCTAATGAAGAAGACAATGATAGTGATTCTGATGACACATTATCAAGGAAAAGAAAGAAAAGAAAAGCAAAGTCAAAGGTTGTTCCCAAGCCTCCAGATACTGAGAATGATGTCCCTTATTATGTTCTTCATAACATTACTCTTGACAATGATACACCACATTGGATGAAATTCTCAAGGAATGAGAATAAAATAAGAAAGAAGATGAGGAAGACTGGTTACTTGTCTGACAAGCCTGTCAAATATAACCATCCTCCTCCTCCTCCTCCTCCAGCAGGATCAACAGGCTCAGCAAGATCTTCTTCTACTTCTCAGAATCCCAGCTCTCAGCACTCAAGGAAATATGATAGTTCCAGTGGATCTCAAGTATCAGGATCAGCCAGTAATCCTCCTTCTAAGAAATCAGCAGTTGCTTCACAAGAAAGTCCAGTCATTGTTTCACCTCAAATATCTTCAGAATACATACTTCATATTTCTGATGGATCTTTTCACAAGATCAAAAATCCTCAAAGTGATCTTCAAGATCAAGTTGATATTTCAGAATGTTCCCTATCTTCCAGATCCTGAATAGGAAAGATTATCTCAAATGGCAAGACTCAAAGAAATAATTGCTTATGCCCAGATTAACAAAGCAAAATTAGAAGGTAAAGATTTTACAAACATTTCTACCATGTCTGATTACAGAAGGAAAGAGCTTGACAAGTACAATTCCAAAGAGTTATTCAATGCTGAAGAATATCTTGAAAAGCATCCAGAAGCTTTTGTCCCTCATGTCAAATCTCAAACTATACTAGGAACTCAAGATCTCTACATAAGCAAGAAGTCTGAAGATCCAAACAGGATAATCATCTTCAAACCACCATCAGCAAAGAAGTAAAAGAGGTTCAGACTTATTTATTTTTGTTGTTGTTAAACATTTTGATTAAAATGAACTCAGAGCACTATCTTTATTCAATCTGCTGAAATGAATTTTCATTCTGTCAGATACGCATATTTTATGCTCTGCTGTTTATGTTTTCTATTGTATTTATTTGATTAATTGTCAAATAGTATCCTAACCCAAATAAGGGGAGATTGTTGGAACAACCCTATTACTGTTTTGGGCTAGGATCACTATGTTTTAACTAAGGATCAAGTTGACCCCAATGTATAGCTTAAGGGTCAAGTCTTTAGGCTGATTGATTAGCTAGAACTTAAGGAATATTTATGTTCCCAACATTCGACAAATGGCGAGTGGCGTTCGATGAATGTCTAGTTTCGTTCGACAAATACTTCTCAGCAGACTAAAGAATTATAGCCAGTTCCAGCGCTCGACATTCTCTGAGCAGCGTTCGACAATTGGCAAGCAGCATTCGACGAATTCCAGCTAGAGCTTGACAAATTCTATATTAAAGCTCAGTTCGACGAATACAAGTCCAGATTATTTATATCAGTTATTTAGTCAACTCTCTGAACACAGATCAACGACCTTAACGGATCTATTCAAGTACTTTTGGACGTATTCAGTCAGTTTAGTAAGGATATCTTATTCATTTATTATATTCTTTTATTCCTTCTATTCCAAGACAAGAATAGCCGTTGACATTTAAAGCTACGACATCTTTCACGACAAAGGAATCAAAAAGGACCTGCCAAAATCGTTTTGGTGGCTGTTACAGTTCCAAGAAGGATTTAAGCCAGAATAATATATTCCTTAAAAGCAGATGATTTGAATTTCAAAATCAGAAAGCTATCAAAGAAGGAAGTATATAAGAAAAACAGTGGTATTCCTTTAGAGGTACACAGAATTCACAGTCATTGTTCCAAGTCTCTCAGAAATACAGTTCCTTCAGAACAACAAGAATACAGAAGGATTAGAGAAAGCAGAAGAAGAAGAAAACACATACATAGAACATATACTTTCAGTTTTCTTCTTCCAAATGGCAACATCTCTCTGAGAACAACATTCATTCTCTCAGATCTGCTGCAATTTCAAATCTTCCAAAGAGCAACAACAATCTGAAGATTTACTTCTTCCAGATTAATCTGCTACTGAAGATTTCTATTTTAGTGAAAGCTTCATCCTCAAGCTGTCAACAACTTCAAACAGACAGGGGGAGCTTTCATCCTCAACATCCTTTGTTTTCTCTCAGAAATATTGACAGAGAAGAACACTCTAAACCTTCTTACCTTATCTTATACAGGGTTAATTCTCCCTCCAAAAGTTTACACAGTGGCGGCAAGAGACCTTATCAAAAAATCCTTGTGTGGTTTTTAAGCACCTTATCAAAAGCTTAATGGTGTGTGGACACCTTATAAAAAAACACCTGGTCTTGAGCACCTTATCAAAAGCTCTGTGGTGTGTGGACACCTTATCAAAAACTCCTAGTGGATATCCTACCAGCTGTGGTAGAAGAGTAGACGTACCCAGATTTATTGGGGAACTACTATAATTCCTTGTGTCCCCTGTGCTTGTGATTTTTTTTCTGTATTGTTTCTGTGCTGTGTGCTTTTCTTTATTCAAATTATATAACACACTTTGCATTACACATATATATACATCTGTATTTTAATTCCGCTTTAAAAACTAATACAAAGTTTTAATACTCTATTCACCCCCCCCCCTCTAGAGTAACTTAAGATCTAACCTCCACTTTCAAGTGAGGAGGCAACAAACAACTGCAACTCACCACAGCTCCACCGCTTGCTGCAGCTACTGACCTAAGCCTGAACCTGGGGCACTCAAAAGAAAAGAGTGCCTCAGCCCAAAATGGGAGCAAGTATAAGAATGGAAGCTATTACACAACAGGAATAATAACTAGCCAAGAGTAAACATAGATTTAGCATAATCAGCTTGGACAAATACACAAGGTTACAGAAAAATAAGCCCATAAACGAGGCATCAAGTAAAGAGGGTGGTGGTCTCATTGTCCAACTACCCTTAACAAAAGATGGTTGTGGTCTTATTGTCCAACCTACCATTAACAAAAGATGGAGGTGGTCTCATTATCCAACCTACCATTAACAAAAGATGGAGGTGGTCTCATTGTCCAACCTACCATTAATAAAAGATAGAGGTGGTCTCATTGTCTAACCTACCATTAATAAATGATGGAGGTGGTCTCATTGTCCATCCTACCATTAACAAAAGATGGAGGTGGTCTCATTGTCCAACCTACCATTAATAAAAGATGGAGGTGGTCTCATTGTCCAACTACCCTTAACAAAAGATGGTTGTGGTCAAACACGCCAACAAGGTGGTTAACATCTCACTATAGGTAACAAATCTTTTGAAATGATTAGAAAATAAAGATACCAAGATTAGGGGATTCTTAACAAACTACTTGATAGCATAACTAAAAAAGTATAGAAGCTATCCAAATTCCAAGGGGATGACAACAGAAAATCAAGAGCCCAGAGAACCAATCATGCCCCAAAAGGGAAAACAACAGCCACTGACCTAAACTCAACAGGTTAGGCATACAAGGAAGACGGAGAGGACTGAAAAGAAGGACTTTCAGTCACACAGCAAAACAAGGCAAGGAGGACTACTACTATTTGGAAAACCCAACTAATATGAGAGCCTAACATAACTAGATTTCAAGGAAATGTTCATCAAGGGGAGAAACTGCTACCTGCAGCCCATAACTACTAAGAAAAACTTACATCCAACAAGGTTGCCAAAAACAGTGAGGAAGAAGCAATACTCCTCACTAAGAAAAATACTAGCTGAGCAAAGAACCCACTCCAGAGAACCAAAAGGGAGACAACAAGATGCTTATAGCTTAAAGGGAGAAAAATAAGCATTAAAGGAAGAGAAACTGGCAAAAGAACCAAAATCTGCACTAAGGGAGGAAAATCGGCGGGTGCTCTCGGCGATCGACGGGAAGCCCAGTCGATTTAGACTTAGAGGCTTGGGGAAACCATTTCCCCAGCTGAAGCAGCCGATCGACGGGACGGTCTCGCCGATCGACGGGAGGTCCCGTCGATCGATAGGATGTCCCGTCAATTTAGACTTAACATAATTTTTTTCTTCTAAAATCTTTCGACACCAACCTATTCTACTTCTATCAAAGCCCATATTAGGACTACCAGCACAAATATTAGTTAACAACAATTAAGGTAAGGCAAACCAACACTAATTACCAAATATAAAGAGAGTTTGAAAGTGTTCTGGAGAAGAACACAAGAAAAAGGGGGAAAGAGCAAACCACCACTTGCCTTTACTCGAAGCACTGAAATACGGCCTCTCAAGCCCTCCACGCCGGGGATCGGCTCAACCACAGCCTAAGTATGAGGAATCTATGAAGATCGGACAAAATACAGAATTTTGGCCACTAACCCAAGCGCCAAAAATCTACGAAACGGACAAAACTTACCACGCAAGCGAAGAGCATGACGAGAGCTTTCCAAATCTATGCTCTGGCGAAGATTTCGTGCACCAGAGCTCCTGCGGCGGTGTTCGAAAGCTCCACGGAAGCTCACTTTCTCCCCCTCTCTCTCTCAATTCTGGCTCGGTTCAAGAAATTAGGAAGAAGAAGATGGAGAAGAATAGTAAATTAATATATATATATAGTGGATAGAGATATTTATATATAATATATATATAAATAGATAGAGGAAGACAGCCGATTCACAGCAAAAAAAAATAATAATAATTCTAATAATAAGAAGAAAAGAAGGCCGACCCAACGGTCGCCGATTGTAACGAAAATTGCACCGAAGACAAACGTCGGCGCTATGAATCCAACAGAGAAGTTGGAATCAAATTCCGATGAGCCAAACTCACGACATAAAATTTTGAAGATTGAGGCGACGATAATTAATCAAATCTTCGAAAATCACTGGGGCTCAAAATATACTCGGATCGCAATGAAACTTCGATAAGCCTCTATGAAATTAAATAGCTTAATTTCCTAACGTAAAATTTTCCAAATCTGGCACACTCCAAAATTTGGTCAAATTGACCGAATGAACGCGAAAATGAGAAAACGACGGTGCACAACTAACTTCGCACTAATGTAATGCCCTCACGTCAAAAATGATGTCAAAGAAGGATTAAAATAATTCCTAAAAATTCAGGGGCGTTACAGTCACCCCACCAAAAAGGAAGTTTCATCCCGAAACTTGGAACCAAAACTTAGAATTACAAACGACAAAAAGGGCAAAGGAAGAGATAAGTTAACACTCGCTGGATAGAAACACTAACCGAAGAGGGCTAGGAAAATGGATGCGGGTAAGATTTCTTCACAGCACTAAAAATAGATTACCCGATCCCCAAACAAGGATCACGACAAAGGCTCTTAAATCCAACACCTCCCAATTAATCTAAGTGAGTGAAACACCAAAAAGGGAAAAGGACATTACCAAGAACTCAAAATGTCCAAGATGAGAACGGAAAGCAGACTGCGGAACATCTGACTCGCGGATCCTCAACTGATGGTAGCCTGGATGAAGATCAATCTTCGAAAACACCAAACTACCACGCAACTGATCAAGCGAATCATCAATCTGAGGAAACAGATGCCTGTTATTGATGGTCACCTTGATTAGCTCTCAAAAATCGATACACAATCTCATCGAACTATCTTTCTTCTTCACGAACAAGACGGGAGCACTCCAGGACAAAGAACGAGGCCAGATAAAGCCACAATGCAATCACTCATCTAACTTAGTGCGCAACTCTTCCAACTCACGCGGGGCCAAAGGGTACGGTGCCTTAGCAATAGGACGAATACCCGACTCAAGGTCAAAAGCAAACTCCACAACTCTCACATGCAGAAAACCAGGGAGATTAACTGGGAAAACATCAGAGAACTCTCACGCCACAGTAAAAATCCTCGGTACACGGCAAACTACAAACAACTTCTAACATAGAAACAAGGTGAGCAAACCAACCAGAAACTAAAAGTTCTGAGCATACACCGCAGAAATAATCCGGGAAAACCTAGCGTGAAAAATGAAACACACCCCAAGGGATGACCGATGTCCTGCTTGAAGACCAAACACTTTACCTTGTATTGGATAACCGCATCATACCTGGAAAAATAGTTTATGCCTAAAATCACATCGAAAACCTCCAGGTCTAGCACCCTTAGATTAGCAAAAGCTAAGAAATCACCTTAAGAGGATAGGATAACACTAAACACCCCGACCCAACATCACAGAGTCATTAGAGGGGAACTTAACACTAAGGGGATCTTCTAAATGATCAGCAACCTAACGATGACCGGCTGCGAAACTCTCTAGCCAAAACATCTACTAAAACTCAAATTGAAAGGAAGGCACGCTCAACATCCTCTACCTTAACTCGCATATAATCGAGATAACGAAAATCTAAATTCACAACCGCAAGCCAACAAATGAACTTGGTCAAAACCTAACCTAAAAATGCTTAGGAGGAAAACTGTGCTTCCTCCTCAGCTACTGCATTTAACATTGCCTCTCCTCAATCTAACTGTCACTGCTGAGGCGGTGGCAGTGCCAGAGCCATAGGAGCAAGCTGCTGGCCGACCAACTGGAACTGCGAACATCGGAATTTCACATGTTCTTTTTGTACACACTGATAACAGACCTTATCCTTTGACCATCAACGACTGGCGCCGTGCCATTCTTCGGAGCACCAAGAAAAGCCATCACTTGCTTGCCCTTCTTACTTGGAGCAGGGCTGCCACTAACATCATCCTACCTCTTTCCTTTCTTCGACACCGCATCCTGACTCACAACAGGTTCTGCACCCTAGGCTGCTGCCCGAAAGTAACTGCCTTCAACATCTGAATCTGCGCCTGCATCACGACCATTTTGCCTCGATAATGCCTCGATACTCTGACGCAACTCCTCAATCATCGCCTCAATGCGCGCACCAGAGGATGCATCCTCTAACCGGAGAGCCGACTCCGATGCACTACGCTCTAGAGTCATCAACTGCAATTATGAATTAACACCTTACTACACCTAGTTTAAGACACAACAACTAGCAACTAGAATTTCCTAACTCGATATAGATCGAAAAAGGGTAGATACTTGCTCTTGTTGTTACCTTGCTCTGAGAATTCATGAAATGATGTTATGCTTAACCTAGGATGATATATCATCATCCTATTAACTCTTGTGCACATAATATGAATGCATGAATGCCAAAATTTTATTTCAAATCATGTGTGTATGAGCGTCATCATGTATATATTTAACTTGACACATGTGCTAATGCTATATTATGATGTGCATGCAGTATGCAGTCTAAAAAGGCCTTAATGCATGTTATGAGCGGCATACACATGTGATCTTATGCATCCCATACTACATATTATCACATCTAACGAAAAAGAAAAACCGAGCTAATGGACATCCATAGGACCGGCGCTATGCATCCTATACTACATAACCGTCGCATGTTGTCACCTATGAGGATCCATATACAAACACATATTATGCATCCCATACTACATAATATGCCCCGTATACTTCTTATCATGCTATGAGTGTAGTGTTCATGCTTCAGCGAAGAAATACAGATGAGCCTTTGGTGTGTGTATGCAATGAATAACGATTCTCACCAGGCGGTTAACCGGGCCAACCAGACTATCCCAGCAACCCGGCTAACCTCCCTCTGATACCAATGGTCACAACCCGCATTTTCCCACAAATATAATAAATATTATTAGAGCAAGGCGAAACATGCGTTATGATGCCACATCCTGCAGGGGACGACTACAGACGCTCATGCAACCACTCCTTATGAATAATTTATAATGACATGAATATGATTGAGTTAAATAGAAAATTTATATTTTTAGCTTAAGACCGTGTCCCGCAGTCCAGTGGATCAACTAGTCCATGAGTAGAAAACTATGCATACGCAGTAGAAAATAGGTTCAATATGAGCATGAAGATCAAACAGTTCAGAAATGATATGCACATCTCTAAATTTAGTATAAGTAAAGAAAGGATTTTCTACGATCTTCAAAATATGTGACATTTACTAAAAAACATGCTATGCAAGAATGCCATTTTCCATACATAAAATAGCTCATGCATCCTAACATAAAACTTCCCAGACAGCAAGTATATAATTAAACAGAAAGTAATAATAGAAAAGCTAGCAAATAATCTCACACTGGAAAACCAAAGTTACAACTGAAGCAAAGGAACAACTACCTCACAATAGTGAGGAGGCAACGGACAACTGCAACTCACCGTAGCTCTACCGCTTGCTGTATCTATTGACCAGAACCTGGGGCACTCAAAAGAAAAGAATACCTCAGCCCAAAATGGGAGCAAGTAACAACAAGTATAAGAATGAAAGCAATTATGCAACAGAAATAATAACTAGCTAAGAGTAAGCATAGTTTTTACATAATCAGCTTGGATAAATACACAAGTTTACAGAAAAACAAGCCCATAAATGAGGCATTAAGTAAAGAGGGAGGTGGTCTCATTGTCCAACTACCATTAACAAAAGATGGTTGTGGTCTCATTGTCTAACCTACCATTAACAAAAGATGGAGGTGGTCTCATTGTCCAACCTACCATTAACAAAAGATGGAGGTGGTGTCATTGTCCAACCTACCATTAATAAAAGATGGAGGTGGTCTCTTTGTCCAACCTACCATTAATAAAAGATGGAGGTGGTCTCATGTCCAACCTACCATTAACAAAAGATGGAGGTGGTCTCATTGTCCAACCTACCATAAATAAAAGATGGAGGTGGTCTCATTGTCCAACCTACCATTATAAAATATGAAGGTGGTCTCATTGTCCAACCTACCATTATTAATAGATGGAGGGGGTATACATGAATTAGGAAGGAATAAAATTCCAAAAGAAGGAAACCCATGCTTTCAGTTATCTTAACCATTCAGACAAAAACCACATGATCAACCATATATCATGCACAAGACAAGGGAAAATTACCTTGGATTACATGAGGAAACATTCCTATTAGTCCCAATAGAAATGGCTGAAAGGCTCAAAATGCAAACTGAAGACTAAGGAAACTGAATCAAGATGATCCAGTCAAATATCGAGGTGGTCCCGGCGAATATAGCATAACTTCATCTAAAATCTCAACAAATGAACTCAAAATGCTAAACATCATAATTTAAGATAACCGAGAATGGCTTGGCAAAAAGGACTCAAATTATTGATGAAACAAGTCGGGATAGGCGATGAAATCGACAGAAAGACCTATCAATAGTCGACGGGAAGACTTTACAAAAGTCGACGGGAAGACTTAACAAAAGTCGACGGGAAGCTTCAAGGAAAGTCGGCTGGATGAGGACCCGATCGACTGGACAGGAGCCCGATCGAAGGGACGGGAGCCCTATCGACGGTAGGTCCCGTCGATTCTTACTTAGAAGATCAACAATACAACTTCCCTGCTCTCTCCTATCGATCGACGGGACTGGAGGTCGATCGACGGGACGGAAGCCCGATTTTAACTTAAGATTTACAAACTTCTTGCTAATCACCAAAACATTCTACCAGAGCTCAAACTCAACTCCAGAACACCTAAAATAGCTAAGTAAAATTAGACTCATGAATAGAACTCAAATAATTCAAGTCAAAGATGAAATAAAATACAATCACTCCCAAAATGAAAAGTGATAACTCATAGCACATTGCTCAAACACCCCAACAAGGTAGTTAACATCTCACTACAGGTAACAAATCTTTTGAATGTTTAGAAAATAAAGATACCAAGATTTGGGGATTCTTAACAAACTACTTGATAACATAACTAAATAAGTATAGAAGCTATCCAAATTCCAAGGGGATGACATCAGGAAATCAAGAGCCCAGAGAACCAATCATGACCCAAAAAGGGAAAACAACAGCCACTGACCTAAACTCAACAGGTTAGGCATACAAGGAAGAAGGAGAGGACTGAAAAGAAGGACTTGCAGTCACACAGCAAAATAAGCCAAGGAGGACTAGTACTACTTGGAGAACACAACTAACAGGAGAGCCTAACATAACTAGATTTCAGGGAAATGGTCATCAAGGGGAGAAACTGCTACCTACAACCCATAACCACTAAGAAAAACTTACATCCAGCAAGGTTGCCAAAAATAGTGAGGAAGAAGCAATATTCCTTACAAAGAAAAATACTACCTGAGCAAAGAACCCACTCTCGATAACCAAGAGGGAGACAACAAGATGCTTATAGCTTAAAGGGAGAAAAACAATCATTAAAGGAAGAGAAACAGGCAAAAGAACCAAAATCTGCACTAAGGGAGGAAAATTGGCAGGTGCTCTCGTTGATCGACGGGTGGTCCCATCGATCGACGGGAATCCCTGACGATTTATACTTAGAGGCCTGGGGAAACCATTTCCCCAGCAGAAGCAGCCGATCGACGGGACGGTCTCGCCGATCAACGGGAGGTCTCGTCGATCAACGGGATGTCCCGTCGATTTAGACTTAACAGAATTTTTTTTTCTAAAATCTTTCTAAACCAACCTAACCTACTTCAATCAAAGCCCATATTAGGACTACCAGCACAAATCTCAGCTAACAACAATTAAGGTAAGGCAAACCAACACTAATTACCAAATATAAAGAGAGTTTGAAAGTTTTCTGGAGAAGAACGCAAGAAAAAGGGGGAAAGAGCAAACCACCACTTGCCTTTACTCGAAGCACCGAAATACAGCCTCTCAAGCCCTCCAAACCAGGGATCGGCTCATCCACGTCCTAAGCACGAGGAATCTATGAAGATCGGACACAATACGGAATTAGGGCCATTAACCCTAGCGCCAAAAAACTATGAAATGGACAAAACTTACCACGCACGCGAAGTGCATGGAGAGAGCTTCCCAAATCTATGCTCCGACGAAGATTTCGTGCACGGGAGCTCTGGCGGCGGCGTTCGGAAGCTCACTTTCTTCCTCTCCCTCTCCCCCTCTCGAAATTCTGGCTCGGTTCAAGAAATTAGGAAGAAGAAGATGGAGAAGAATAGTAAATTAATTAATATATATATATATATATAGTGGATAGAGATATTTATATAATATATATATATACAGATAGAGGAAGACAGGTGATTCACAACAAAAATAATAATAGTAATAATAATAATAATAGGAAAAGAAGGCCGAACCAATGGTCGCCGATTGCAATAAAAATCACACCGAAGACAAACGCCGGCGCTACGAATCCAACGGAGAAGTAGGAATCAAATATCGACGAGCCAAACTCAAGATATAAATTTTGAAGATTGAGGCAACAATAATTAAACAAATCTTCGGAAAATCACCAGGGCTCTAAAAATGCTCGGATCGCAACGAAACTTTGATGAGCCTCTCTATTATTAAATAACTTAATTTCCTAACATAAAATTTTCTAAATCTGGCACTCCAAAATTTGGTCGAATTGACCAAACGAACGTGAAAATGCACAAACGACGGCGCACTGCTAACTTCGCAGTAATGTAATGCCTCACGTCAAAAATGACGTCAATGAAGGATTAAAATCATTCTTGAAAATTCAGGGGCGTTACACATGCTTATTTGCAGAACCTGAGCGTTCCTTGATTGATGTTTTGTTATGTTTTCGTTCATTAAATTGTGTGTTTTCATGATTATAGCTGACAATGATTGGAGCTGGGTGTTCTTAATGTTGGAACATGGTCTTCCGCATCTCCTAGGTTTGAGAATAACAAATCCTATGTGTATTTGATCTTGTGTGTTTAAGTGTGCAGGAAAACAAAGTCCATATGACTCAAGGATTACATAAGAAGGTTGACCCAAAATTTGAGCCAACAAATCCAACACTCCCACTAGCACTGGAGGTAGTACCTAGCGCCCGGCGCTAGCGATGAATAGCACAATTCCAGGAGCACATATAGAAGGAGATAGCGCCTGGAGGTAGCCGATAGCACATGCGGTAGCACGAAGCACAGAAGGCAACAGAGAAATGTTTCCTCGGATTGAAGATTCTGCCGCGCAGAATATGTCCTAATATGGGATAGCGCCGGCGGTAGCACTAGCGCAGGCGCTAGCACTAAGGCTATAAATAGGACCCCTCTTCTCTCGTTTCAGTGAGACATCAGAGAGAGAGATTGAGTGCTAGAATTCCAGAGGCTGCCTTGGCCGAAAGTTGATGTCCTACCAAAGTTCTACGAATTTCTGAAGGAGAATCTCTTCACGCCGGATCCAAACGAAGTCCGCTTCTACAACGCTTATTCTACATTGGATCTTCATCTCCAAATTCACAAGTTCTTCAAGAGGGAGTTTTTATTATTTTCATTTCATATTTCTTGTAAACGGTTAGAGAATTCGCCTCGTGTTGGAGACTAGGTCTGGGTAGGACTTAGGGCGGAAATTTGCCTCATGTTGGCGACTAGATCTAGGTTAGGTCTAGGGGGTGCTTGAGGCCATATCCGGGGAAGGGTTGGCTAGAGCGGCTTGAGGCCGAATCCAGGAAGGATAGGCTAGGGCCACCGGTTTATGGGGATGCGAGTCGGGATAGAAAACAAAAAGAGTTTACTATTATTCGTCACAGATTTGTAGCATTATAGAAATCAACTTTTGTAATACCTTATTTCATATTAATAAAACATGTCTCTACTTTATTTCAATTATTTTACTTGATTTCTCATCTTCTTAATCACACATTAGTTCAAAGTAAATTTCAAAATATAAGATAAGTTTTTAAAACCCTTATTCACCCCCCCCCCCCCTCTAAGGGCGCCTACCGATCCAACAAGTGGTATCAGAGCCAGGTTTTATTCCAATCGGCTTAACAACTGGGAATAATGGCGTCTCATGATCTCGCTTTTCCGGAGGGTCAAGGAGTTAGTCTACCACCTCTCTTTTCTGGGTCAGATTTCAACTATTGGAAAAATCGAATGATGTGTTTTCTTATGACCATGGATGTAGAAGTATGGAACATGGTAGAAGTTTGGTACTCTCCTCCTACAACTGTAGTGGGAGAGGCGACATTACTAAAACCTAAAGATAAATGGGATGATAACGATAAATTAAGGTGTAAAAATAATGCTAAAGCAATGAACGCTTTATATTGCGCCTTAAATAGGACTGAGTTTAATAGAATTTCTGCATGCATAACTGCTTATGATATTTGGAATCAATTGGAAGTTACTCATGAAGGTACATCGCAGGTGAAAGATGCAAAGCTATTCCAACTGGAATTTGAATATGAAGAATTCAGGATGGATACCAAAGAGGACATCAACTCGATGTACACTCGCTTCACCAAGATTGTCAACGCTTCAAAGGCACTTGGAAATATCTACTCAGTCGGGGACTTGGTGAGGAAAATTCTTCGCTCTTTACCTCCAAGGTTCAATCCAAAGGTGACAGCCATCTCGGAGTCGCACAACTTAAGAACGCTCCAGATCAAGAACCTTATTGGGAATCTCAAAACCCATGAGGTAGAACTCCAGATTCAACACGATGAATACAACAAAGAACCAAAGAAAAAGGCGCTAGCACTAAAATCAAAGAAGGAGAGCATCGGAGATGATGATGAAGAAGGTCTCCTTGTGAAGAACTTCAGGAAGTTCATCAGGAATCCGGAAAGAAGGAACACATTCCGGAAATACTTCCAAAAGGATGCTCGACCAAAGGGATCTTCCTCTTCATCAAGGAAAGGACAAGGAAGCGAAGATGAAGAAGAAAGACCACCACCAGAATGCTACCATTGCAGAAAGACCGGGCACATTCAGAGCCAGTGCACGAAGTATCAAAAGGAGCAAAAAGAACAATACAAAGCAAAAGAGAAAAAGAAAGTATTGAAAGCCGCAACTTGGGATGATTCTTCCTCTGAAGAGTCAAACGAGTCTGAGTCAAGTTGTGAGGAGGAAGCAAACTTATGCTTAATGGAAAAAAGCAACGATGACGACACCAATGTTCTTAGCGACGCTGAGGTAACTCCTCCTACCTTCGAAGAACTCTATGATGAATTTGTTCTAACTTGCAAATCCTATGATCAAAGTATAAAAGATAATATAATATTAAATCTTGAAAATGAATCTTTGGTCAAAGAAAATCATAAGCTCACAAAAAAATTGATTTCCCTTGAAAAGAGAAAGGTTTCATGCTAAGAGTGTGAGCACTCTTTATTTAAGGCAAAAGAACTTGAAGTTTCTCTTTCTAAGACCCTCTCACAAAACAAAACTATTGCAAAAGAAAAAGGGGACTTAGAGAGAAAACTAAAAACCTCTCTTTTACAAATTGAAAATAACAAAAAGGGCTTTGAAAATAAATGTGTTATGACTGTACAAGAAAATACATTTCTTAAAAAACAAAATCATGACCTCAATATAGCCATAAAAAAATTCGGGATTGGTCAAAAATCCTTGGATATGATTTTGGGAAACTAATGTTATGGTTCTGGAAAATTTGGGGTCGGATATCAAAGTGAGCCCTACCGCCCGGCGCTAGCCACTAACGCCGGCGGTAGCTCAACAGTTAAAAAATCTTATGTTTTTTTAATGTTCAAACATCATACAGCAAGATCAATGTAGAAATTCAGAAAAGGGTTTCAACCCCCTTTATTTCATGTGCAAATTGTCTTAAGTTTGGACACACGTCTAGCTCTTGCAGGAATATAAAACAACGATCCTTAAAACAAATCTGGTACCTAAGAAATCCACTTACTCTATGGGTGGTTGATGCGCAAATCATAGCACACCGCTATAGGCGGTAGCAAGAATGCGGCACGAAACGGCAGTGTACGATCGTTCAAGTAATATAAAATGTGGGAGTGAATCCCCAAGTATCGATCTCGAAGGAACACAGTAAGGTGGAGTTAATTATCGAGGAAGGACTTGAGATTGAAGTCCTTATGAGCGGATGGATTGCGGAAAAGGGGGGTTTTGGTTGCGGAAAATAATGGAAAATACTACAACTACTCCTATGCAATGCCGCTATGCAATGCTTCGCTTGGCGGGATGGAGACTAGGTAGGCCTTGAATGCACTACTTCGAGAGGGCGGATGGAAGAGTAGGCTAGCGGAATGAGGGTCGCAAGCACCTCGTCGACAAGCACGCCACTAGCAATTGCTAGTGCGGCACATGAACATGACGACGGAATGGAAAATGGATGGCGGCGCACCTCATACACACATATGAACAAAATAATCTCATATAAATGAAATAAACATTATAACGCAGAGTTCACAGTGCACATCATCAAAGTATAGAGAAATACAAATTACAACTACCAACACAAAGATAGAGAGAGCAAGGAATCGACCGAATCCGAAGTCTTGTTGAAGATTCACGGTTGGCATTGCTGGGTTGTCAATCCGTGTCCAAGCTCGGTCCTCAACTGCGTCCGGGGTAGAGGAGGCTGTCACTACCACCCAATGGCCCATCTTCTTTGTGTCACGATCCGGCCGCATGACCTAGCTTCCTTCTCCTTGGATATTGGTGGATGTATGGTTGAATCTCTCTCCTTGGAGCTTGAGGATGATTGAGAAGGCCCAAAGGGACGAAACCCTTGTGGAAATGGCGAAAACGGCGGAGTGGTACGGCGTGTACGGTCTCTCTCGTTTAGGTCGGAAGCTGCAGCTTTTATAGAAAAAGGTTAGAAAAATGGTCACGCATGGTCGAACGCACGACCGTGTGTGAACCGTGCGATACTTAAGAAAATAAGAAAGGCCGGAAGAAGGAAGACGCGCCCGTGCGTTTTACTCACGCACGGTCGAATCCGACCGTGTGTAAGAACGCATGGATAACTTCCGATTGAATGAAAAACAGGCAAACAGGGAGCTCATGTGTTTTACTCACGCACGGGCGAACCCGCCCGTACGTAAAAACGCACGACCACATTCAGATCAACATTTTGCCAGCCACCATGAGTGCATGATTGCAGCCATCCATGCGTCAAGAAAACGCACAACCGTGCGATTCATGCAGACATGAATTCAGGCAAAATGGAGTTCTGCCCATATTCACAGCCAAAGTGCACGCTGAGAATACACTTCCAGCACAATCATAAAGAGAAAAATACAATGGGTCGCACAATGTGCTTACCCCAAGCAATATAGTGCGCAATTGCTCACAACAACGGGCCTAAATATGCACTTCAAGTAAAAGCATGAACAAGGTGAATATAAACAAATATGAACAAAAACTTAAGTACAAAAAAAGGAAAACTAGCCCGGATGAGTCCGAAAATCAGTATATAAATGGGACTCATCAGTGGTACCTCTTAGGTATCTGGATCTTTACTCTCATATTCTCTCTAGATTTGCAGGAAGGGTAATGAAACAGAGGACGTATGGTACTTGGACTCAGGCTGCTCAAAGCACATGACAAGCAACAAAGCAAAATTCCTTAGCCTAGAAAAGAAGAAAGGAGGGATCGTAACGTTTGGTGATAACGGTAAAGGAAGGATCATGGGAGTAGGTACAGTGGGTAACGAATCCTTTCTTATCTCAAATGTTCTTTATGTAAAAGGATTAAAACATAACTTAATATCTATAAGTCAACTGCGTGATAAAGGATTAGACGTATTATTTGAATCATCCACAAATCTTTGCAAAATATTTAATCCTAAAACAAAAGATGTGTTACTAACTGCACCTAGAAATCACAATGTTTATATAGTTTCGTTTCATGATCTTTCCAAATCATCTATAAAATGTTTTATAACCAAAAATGATGAATTCGAACTATGGCATAGACGTTTAGGTCACGCTAGTACAAAGCACATCTTAAAACTAGTAAAAAGGGAATTGATTAGAGGATTGGCTAAATTGAATGGAAATTTATCTTCACTATGTTCTCCATGCCAAAAAGGAAATTTACAAAATCATCTTTTAAAAGCAAAAACAAAATTTCTACTTCAAAACCATTGCAATTAATCTATATGGATCTCTTTGGTCCCGTTAACACCGCAAGTCTTGGTGGTAGAATATATACTTTCGTTCTAATAGATGATTTCTCAAGATATTGTTGGACTTTATTTCTCTCTTCCAAATCTGATGCGTTTTGCGAATTCTCAAAATTATGTACTCGCATTCAAAATGAACTAGATTTAAAAATAAAATGCATTCGCTCAGATCATGGTGGTGAATTTGAAAATGAAAATTTTAAATCTTTTTGTGAAATGTTAGGGATTAAGCATGAGTTCTCCGCTCCACGCACACCTCAACAAAATGGTGTTGTAGAAAGGAAAAATAGGACAATCCAAGAACTAGCACGCACCATGTTATCTGAATACAAATTACCTAAGTCTTTTTGGGCCGAAGCCGTAAGCACATCATGCTATGTAATGAATAGAGTCATGCTTCGCCCATCACTAAATCTCACACCGTATGAACTATATTATCAAAAGAAACCTAATGTATCATATTTTAAAGTATTTGGTTGTAAATGTTTTATTCTTAATACATAAGATTCTTTAGGAAAATTTGATGAAAAATGTGATGAAGGAATATTTCTTGGATATTCTTCAACCAGAAAAGCCTATAGAATATTTAACAAAAGGTCGAGCAAGGTTGAAGAGTCTATTAATGTTAAATTTGATGAATTTATTCCGTGTGCTGAAAGGCTTCCTATAGGTACAAATGATGAACCTTTGCCATCTTTGGAGCACGACGAAGAGGAACCTTCCAAAGAAGAGGAGGCTAGGAGAAGTCCAAGGAAGATGAATATGTACCTCCAAGCGCTTTGAACTTCTCAAAAAATCATCCAAAAGAGCTAGTCATTGGGGAACCTTCTACTGGGGTACGAACTCTATCTTCTCTTCTTGAAACATTTTCAAATATTTGCTTTGTTTCCGAAATCGAACCTAAAAATGTTTCCACCGCTTTAAATGACGAATTTTGGTTTTTGGCTATGAATGAAGAGTTAGATCAATTTGAAAGAAATAAAGTTTGGAATCTAGTAGATAGACCATCTAATCATCCAGCTATCAACATAAAATGGATCTTTAAAAATAAATTTGATGGTGAATCTAGAATTATAAGAAATAAAGCACGCTTAGTTGCTCAATGTTATTCTCAAATCGAGGGGGTAGATTTTGAAGAAACTTTTGCACCCGTTGCTCGCTTAGAATCTATACGAATATTTTTGGCATTTGCGAGTTTTAAAAGAATAAATTATTTCAAATGGATGTTAAAAGTGCCTTTTTAAATGGGTTTATAAAAGAAAAAGTTTATGTAGAACAACCCCCTGGTTTTATAAATGAAAAATTTCCTAATCATGTTTACAAATTAGAAAAAGCACTTTATGGTTTAAAACAAGCGCCCCGTGCATGGTATGATAGACTTACATCATTTTTGTTAAAGCACGATTATGTTATGGGAAGTGCCGACAACACACTCTTCATTAAGCATAATAATAACGATCTAATTATTTTACAAATATATGTTGATGATATCATTTTTGTAGCCACTAATGAAGAGTTGTGTAATGAAGTAGTCTTAGTAATGAAAAATGAATTTGAAATGAGTCTTGTAGGAGAACTATCATATTTTCTTGGTTTTCAAATCTCACAACGAACTGATGGTATTTTTATTTGCCAAATAAAATATGTTCACGATATGCTTATACGATTTGGATTTGAAAATCTTAAACAAGCTTCTACTCCTATGAGTGCTTCTTTAAAACTAGGAAAAGATGAATCTGGGATTTCCATTGATCAAACGTTATATAGAGGAATGATAGTCTCTCTTCTCTACTTAAGTGCATCTAGACCAGATATAATGTTTGCCGTATGTTTATGTGCTCGCTTTCATGCCAATCCAAAAGAATCTCATTTAAAAGCGGTAAAACATATTTTTCGTTATCTATTAGGGTCATCTAAATTAGGATTATGGTACCCACACAATGATTCATTCACATTCCACGGCTATTCCGATTCGGATTACGCCGGTTGTTCACTAGATCGAAAAAGCACTAGCGGTACTTGTCACTTTTTTGGACCCTCATTAATTGCTTGGCCTAGTAGGAAACAATCTTCGGTTGAACTCTCCACCACGGAGGCCGAATACATCGCACTTGGTAGTTGTTGTGCACAAGCGTTATGGATGAGCCAAACTCTAGAGGATTTTGGATTTCATCTCAAAAACATTGATCTTAAATGTGACAACAAAAGTGCAATAGACTTCACATATAATCCTGTACACCACTTTAGATCCAAACACATCGATGTTCGCCATCATTTCATTAGGGATCACATTAAGAGAGAGCATGTAAAAGTAAGTTTCATTGGCACGGACTCTCAACTCACTACATATTTACTAAACCTCTTCCCGATGCAAGATTTCGATTATTACGACTTGAGTTAGGTGTCCTAGATCTTTCGAGTTAAAACACATTCATAAATGCAATTTTGCAATTTTTAACCATCTAAAACATCTCCTAAAAATCTGCAATTTCTACATGAAACTACTATTTGGACACTTAATCAAGATCAACAATTAAAAATTTCAAAATCATCAAAAATCGTGTACTATTTCCCGCGCTAGCGCTAATGCCGGCGCAAGCGCACCTATTTGTTTTTCTGTAATTTTAAAATTTTGAAAAATTCTTAAAAATATATTAATCTATATGTAATATTTATTTTTGCACTTCTGATTTTATTTTATTTTTGAAAAATCAAATACAAAAAGACAAAAGCCAAATTACAAAAAAATTATATGTTTTGCCTTTCTGTTTTTTGTCATTTGTTTAAAGTTTTTTTTAGGCAAAAATCCAATACAAAAATACAACACATTAACACTATAAAAAAAACTGTATGGACTTTCCTGTGAAAATCAAGCATGATTTAATCTATTATTTAGAACTTCTACAATGTTGCAATTTATCTTTTCAAACTACTTTGAACATTGTTTTCTTCATGCTTTGATATATCTATTAATATGTGCATCAATAATATTGTAAAAGTTGTGTAGAACTAAGCTTAGCATGCCTCTAAGTATGAGTAAATGTTTTATGTTTGATAATGATCGTTATTCACTCACTTACTTTGGCATTGTCTACATATGTGTTTAATCTAAGAATGCTTGTGTATATTTTGTATTAGTATAATGAATTAAAATTGCACAAGTATCTTACCTACACTACCTTTATTTGCACTTTTAAAAGTTAAGAAAAGTGGTTATGTTTTCATAAATTATATTGGTTTGCAAAACAATTGTATTCGGAGACCTTTGTACAAAACAAAAATCATAAAATAAAGTGACAAAGATAACTCCACCAAGCACTACTTGAACCTCCTGATAAGTCTTAATAAGCGTTGTGAGGTTGAGCACCTTGGAAAGAATAGTAAAGTGTCTTGTGCAAACCTTATCTTTCTTTCAAAATAAAAACCAGTTACTCTTAAGTACACCAGATCACTAGTTTCAATATTAAAATAAAATATGTGATCCCCCAAGCACTACTTTGCACCTTGATAAGTCTTGATGAGCATTGTGTGTGCAAAGCACCTTGGTAGTTGTACATTTTGTTTGTGCATTAAAGTTTGTGGAAGTAAAATTATTTGTGTTATATTGTGCTCTTACTTTACATATTTCTTGTATTTTTGATTAAAAAATTTGTTTACTCTATTCAAAAATACACTTATGTGCACATCATTATCTTCCATAACACTTCTTCTCATGAGTATTGGATCCTAATGCAAATTCTATACTACTCTTTATTTATGAAATGCACTAGATAACCTAGCATGCTTTCTACAATGTTTGGTATGTTTTGAAATTGTGAACTAAAATAACATTGTAGTAATCTTTTTTCATAACATTATTTCATGCTTGGTTACTTTATTGTTAAACTTAAAGATTTTAATTGAACAATGATTTACAAAAACATCTTCTTTATGAAATTGAACTCATATATCGTTTATGGACCATCATTGATTACAATAAGATGTTTCTTGTATTTCGATAAGTCTTCCGCATCATAACCATGTAATTGTTTTACCTTGCGCTTTCATGCTTATATCAAAGTCTTAAATACCAAAATTCCTATTCAACAAATGGTAGACTTGCTTGGTAAACTTTATATTGGTTGCTTTAAATAAAGAATATTCTTATGCTAAAAACTCTGATTAATTTCTTTGAAAATATTGTAATACTAAAACTCTGATCTATTTAAATGAAAATTATTCTAAAACTCCTTATCATTTCATTCTCTCTAAAAGCTCGACCATGCTTTTATCTTCTAATCAAAACTTTTCCGTGTTTTGTTTCCTTACCCACTTTTGCTAATAACAAAAAGGGGAGATCTTTCATGATAAATAAAATCCGCTATCAAAATGAAAAACTAACTTGATTAATTAAAGATGATAGCTTACATATTAGGGGAGCATTCACTTAGGGGGAGCATGTATTTAGGGGGAGCAATTCTAAATGCTAAAATCGATAATTATCCTAAGTCATCACTCTCTCACACACACAAGTAAGTTTCATGATGCTTATATATTAATGCTCTGATTTATCATTAATGGATTTGTTATTATCAAAAGGGGGAGTTTGTTGGAACATGGTCTTCCGCATCTCCTAGGTTTGAGAATAACAAATCCTATATGTATTTGATCTTGTGTGTTTAAGTGTGCAGGAAAACAAAGTCTATATGACTCAAGGATTACATAAGAAGGTTGCCCCCAAATTTGAGCCATCAAATCCAACACTCCCACTAGCACCGGCGATAGTACCTAGCGCCCGGTGCTAGCGATGAATAGTGCAATTCTGGGAGCACATATAGAAGGTGATAGCGCCTGGCGGTAGCCGATAGCGCAGGCGGTAGCGCGGAGCACAGAAGGCAAGAGAGAAATGTTTCCTAGGATTGAAGATTCTGCCACGCAGAATATGTCCTAATATGGGATAGCGCCGGTAGTGGCACTAGCGCAGGCGCTAGCGCTAAGGCTATAATTAAGACTCCTCTTCTCTCGTTTCAGTGAGACATCAGAGAGAGAGAGAGATTGAGTTCTAGAATTCCAGAGGCTGCCTTGGCCGAAAGTTGATGTCCTACCAAAGTTCTGCGAATTTCTGAAGGAGAATCTCTTCACGCCGGATCCAAACGAAGTCCGCTTCCACAACGCTTATTGTACAGCGGACCTTCATCTCCAACTTCAGAAGTTCTTCAAGAGGGAGTTTTTATTATTGTCATTTCATATTTCTTGTAAACGGTTAGAGAATTCGCCTCGTGTTGGCAACTAGGTCTGGGTAGGAGTTAGGGTGGAAATTCACCTTGTGTTGGCGACTAGATCTAGGTTAGGTCTAGGGAGTGCTCGAGGCCAAATCCGGGGAAGGGTTGGCTAGAGCGGTTTGAGGCTGAATCCGGGAAGGATAGGCTAGGGCCACCGGTTCTTGGGGATGCGAGTCGGGATAGAAAACAAAAAGAGTTTACTATTATTCGCCACAGATTTCTAGCATTATAGAAATCAACTTTTGTAAAACCTTATTTCATATTAATAAAACATGTCTCTACTTTATTTCAATTGTTTTACTTGATTTCTCATCTTCTTAATCACGCATTAGTTCAAAGTATTTCAAAATATAAGATAAGTTTTTAAAACTCTTATTCACCCCCTCTAAGGGCGCCTACCGATCCAACACTTAACCCCATAACACTAATGAGAATAGTGTGCTTACTAATGTTTATGTGACGTCCCCTTCTACTGAAATAATTAAATGGGTCATATAAGCGGTGTTTTCCATGCTTAATGCACAACCAGGAAGGCATGCACAACCTCCTACTCCTGATGTGGCCCTGGTGTTGGTTATTGCAGTTGAGCCATAGTGGAACCACAAGTGCGTTGCTAGTAGCTGAATAACTTTCTAAGCTTCAACCCTCCAGATTTTATGGGGACTCAAACCCCAACAAAATTTGAGGAGTGGAAGGTCCTTTGACTCGCTTTGCTTATGACAAAGTGCAGCATGACCTGAGAGTGTCAAAGTGGTCCTTCGAAGATGGAATATTGAATATTGGAGAACACTTGTGCATCAGGTCTAAACTATGCTGAGATAGGGAAATCAATGGAGTCTTCCGCTTCCCAATATCGTCCAACCCAATTGAGAGTGTACTCTCTTAGCCAATAGGAGGCCATTCACGAAAGTGTTATTTGTGTGATGTTGCTTCTAAGGTTTTATAAGAGGTGCAATTGTGATAATAGTGTTATTGTAATGCTCTTTTCCCGTAAAAATAGCGTATGCCGAGATTAGAGCGAGGGGAGCGCGAAAAAAATCCGAGTGATTGATTACGATGCTGAGTTAGCACATGCTTGGAGCTTTTGAGCTTAAGGGGTCGCAAAACCTCCATGCTCGGTTGACAAGTCCCCATGGTATTGATATTCCATGTGCGGTAGGGATCATAGTGTGGTCATCGAAATCGGCGGCCATGTAAGTGTATGCCTTTCGTGTTTATAATTAGGCTTCGTCCTAATATTCAACTATCCAGTTAGAGCTCTCTTCGATGTCTGAGCCTTACACTCCTTTTTTTGGAGAACTTTGTAATGCGCATCATAGTGTTGTCTACCTTAGTGAAGGATGGACTGGAAGCGGTGCTGCCCAATGTATTCATAATGAGCGCGGATAGGAGAAATTGTGTAAAGGTGTGGATAGGGAATTAGGATTTTGACTTGGAAGCGTCATTGCCACCATTATATGAATTTGATGTGATCTTTTGCATGGACATGCCCTTAAAGAAGCGGACATGCATTGATTGCAATTTGAAGGAAATCACACTGGAAGGAACACCGAAGGCGAGACCACATTTGTTGGTATGCAAGGAGCGAGCAAGACGCTGATGTCTGCTCTCCAAGTGGTCAAGGCAGTGCGGAAAGGTGTGGAGTGGTTCTTCACTTTGTTGGAGGCTTCGGAGCCCAAGCCCAGTCTGAGTGATGTTCCAATAATAGTAGAGTACGCGGACGTATTTCCAAACGAACTCCATGGGGCTCTGCCTCAGTGAGAAATCGATTTCTGTATTGAGCTAGTGTCAGATTCCAAGCTCATGTCATGCTTATCGTACCATATAGCGCCAAAAGAAATGGCAGAACTAAAGGTTCAGTTGCAGGAGCTGCTAGAGTAAGGCTATATATGCCCAAGTTCATCCTCTTGGGTGCACCGACCCTCTTTGTGAAATAGAAGGATGAAAGTATGCGCCTATGCATTGACTACTATGAGTTGAATAAGCCTACGAAGAAGAAACGATATCCAATTCTGAGAATCGACAACTTGTTCGACCAACTGGTTGGGTCAACGGTGTATTCAACACTGGACTTAAAGTCCGATTACTACCTGTTGAAGATACGAGAATGTGACATCCCCAAAAAGGCATTCAATACCCGCTACAAGCACTACGAGCTCCTGACAATGTCATTTGGCCTCTCAAATGCATCGTCGGTATTCATGGACTTGATGAATATGACGTTCCAGGAGTACTTGGACCGATTTGTGATTGTCTTCATCGACGACATATTGGTATACTCCCAATCTGAGGAGGAGCATGCAGATCATCTAGATGTAGTTTTGAGCACCTTGAGGAGGAGTTAGTTGTACGCCAAGTTCTTTAAGTGTGAGTTTTGCCTACCGTCAGTGACGTTCCCCGGTCATGTGGTTAGTGGATAGGGCATCGTAGTGGATTCGTCGAAGATAATGGCAATCTGAGAGTGGTCTGTGCTGAAAAATATTGCGAAAGTCCGAATCTTCTTGGGACTTTCCGGCTACTGTAGGCGCTTTGTGGAGAACTTCTCGAGGACTGCACTTCCTCTCACTACATTGACTAGTAAGGAGCAGAAGTTTGTTTGGTCGCCGGAGTGTGCACAAGCTTTTGAGGAGCTAAAGAGTTGTCTGACCATGACGCCCATTTTATGTTCGCCATATGGTATGGAAGGCTATGGAATTTATAGCGATGCCTCGGGGACCGGCTTGGGTTGCATTCTTCTCCAATTTGGGAAGGTGATTGCATATGGCTCGCACTAGTTGAAAGTGAATGAGAGGAACTACTTTGTATACGACTTGGAGTTTGCGGATGTGGTGTTCACTCTTAAGCTATGGAGACATTACTTGTATGGGGGTGAAGATTGACTTCTTTTTGGAATACAAGAGCATGAAGTACATGTTGAATTAGAAGGAGTTGAATATGCGGCAAGGAGGTGGATTGAGTTCCTCAGAGACTGCACCTTCGATATTCATTACACTCTCGGGAAAGGAAATGTTATTGTAGATGCGTTGAGTAGGCGAACTCCTGCACAAGCAAATTGGATTCTGATGCACGATGAGGCCAACAACTACATCATGCTTGAGCTGGACGGAGGTTCAATATGACCTTGTAGATTGAGTCTGACAAGCTTTGGAGCTTGACAAGAACATGAAGCATTATATGGTGGAGACTATGGATGGTTCAAGCACTGAGTTCACCTTCGAAGATGGACTTCTTTGGAAGGCTATCAGGTTGTGCGTCCCTAACATTGGGAAACGACTGGAGGAATTGATGTATGAGGCTCACTTTACCAAGTACTCGATTCACCCAGGGAGCACAAAAATGTACATGGAAATGAAGAAGCTCATTTGGTCGTCGGTTTTGAAGAAAGATATTGCCCTATACGTGGTCAGGTGTGAAAGTGCACAATGTGCCTCTGAGTATTCTCTAGAGGGGGGGGGGGGGGGGGTTAATAGAGTTTAAATCTTTTATACCCTATTTATGCACACACAATAAAAATTACTAAGTACTATGCAATCATCAATACCAAAACAGAATAAAGTACTCACATAAAATATAAATACAGAAAAGCAGTAAATTGGACAGCACAGAAATTCAATGTAGAAAACACAATTTTATAGTGGTTCCCCAAAATTTGGGTAGTCAACTCTTCGAACTCCCTTGTAGGATTGCACTAAATGTGCCTGAGTCTTTTGATAAAGAGACTCTTAGAACCACAGAGTCTTTTGATAAGGAGACTCTTAGAACCACCGAGTCTTTTGATAAGGAGACTCTTAGAACCACTGAGTCTTTTGATAAGGAGACTCTTAGAACCATTGAATCCTTTGGAAGAGGGATTCTTAAAACTCTTTTATAGTTGGTGGATGAGAATAGTAGAATGAGAAGAAAGAAGAGAAAAGGATTCTCCAGTAAGAATCCTTCTGAAGCTATCTCTTTGAATGATGTAGCTTCTGTTTATCTCAGGATCTAAATATGATGAACCTTTGCTTATGATAGTGATGATTGCAAGGGTTATAAGCTTGATCCTGATTATTTGCACTTTTGTAGGCTTGTTTTTATGTGATGTAGAAGAAGAAGCAACACTATTGTTATGATCTTTTGCAGTGCAGAGGAGTTGTTCTTCTGTCCTGTCTTAGGGTTGGTGGAGGAAGAAGGAGAAGCCCTATTCCGACAGACAGAAAAATGTGATCAGTTGTTCTTTTATTTTCTTTCTTTCTCAGCATATTTATTCTCCATGATTTGAGTTTGAATTTGTTTCTTCTGGACTGACCTTAGAAGGAATGTCCATTGGACAATTGATGTTTCCTTCTATTTTGTTCCCGACCCATCCATCTGATTTGAATAAACTTCCAAGAATGTCTTTGCATCTCTAGAATACTCCATTCCATTCATGGCAATAAAAGAGCCGTTGGAGAACAGTCTTCAGCTTTGTAGACCTCCTGAAAAGGTATTAGGAAGGATTAGCAAAAAAACTTCTATTTCTGACTGTACTCAATGCTGCGTCTACTTCATCTTTCGTCATATCGACGCACCTTTGAGTTCTTATAAAAGTAGCTTCAAATTCCTTCTTAGCTCTGGCTGAACTCAGATGTCGACGTTGCATCGAGTTCTTATCGACATATCCGTCGAATTGAAGACTTGAATTTGAAATTCATCTTTTGTGTCGATTAAAGTTGAAGTTGCCTCAACTTCTAAGATGGCTTCGACAGACTCTTCCTTCTGCATCGAGTTCATTTTGAGGTTGCGTCGACTTCTGATATATCTTTGACAAGCTCTGTCTTCTGAGACGAGTTTATTTCAAAGTTGTGTCGACTTCTAATATAGCTTTGACAGGCACTATCTTCTGCGTCGAGATCATTTTGACGTTGCATCGACTTCACTTATACTTCAACAAACAGATTGAGTTACTTCGACTTTTAGTCAGAGTTATTTTGACATCTAGTCGAAGTTGTGTCGACTTCCATTCAACGCAAGTCTTAACTTAACTAAATTTAAGCTTCTCTTAGGTCTGGTCTTGTAAGACTTAAGTGAATGTGATATCCTAGGATATCTAATGACCATTTTACCCTTTCTATACAATATGGGTAATATAACCTAACTGATGAAATCACTTTAAGTAATTTGTTAGATAAATCACAACGGTTTTTCCCAACAAGGTGTCATATATGCGTACTGGTGAAGGCCGAATGTCAATGAGCCGGTGGGCTTCTAAAATCATTGCCAATTCCGGAATGGAAGTTTGACGACATATAATGATTTTCGTGCACAGATTGCCTAGATCGCAACATGGAAATGACGCCATTTGGGTGATTGTTGATAGTTTGACAAAGGTATCTCACTTCTTTCTGAACTGGAAGGATGACTCTTCAGTGAAATTATCAAAGCTATATGTTCATAACATCGTATGATTGCATGACGTTCCTCGTAGCATCGTGAGTGATTGTGATGGGCAGACCAAGAGGACCAATATGACAATGGGGGATATTCCCCGGATGTGCGCCATAGACTTCAAAAAAAGATGGGAGGACTACCTCTACATGATTGAATTTGCCTACAACAACAGCTACCAAGCGAGCATTCAAATGGTGCT